>RJWK010031432.1:0-24214 GCA_004363435.1 Platanista minor | reverse complement strand
TATGCCAATAAAATGGACAACCTGGAAGAAATGGACAAATTCTTAGAGAAGCACAACCTTCTGAGACTGAACCACAAAGAAACAGAAAAAATAAACAGACCAATCACAAGCACTGAAATTGAAACTTTGATTTAAAATCTTCCAACAAACAAAAGCCCAGGACCAGATGGCTTCACAGGAGAATTCTAACAGACATTTAGAGAAGAGCTAACACCTATCCTTCTCAAACTCTTCCAACATATAGCAGAGGGAGGAACACTCGCAAACTCATTCTATGAGGTTACCATCACCCTGATATCAAAAGCAGACAAAGATACTACAATAAAAGAAAACAACAGGCCAATATCTCTGATGAACATAGATGCAAAAATCCTCAACAAAATACTAGCAAACAGAATACAACAGCACATTAAAGGGATCATACACCACGATCAAGTGGGGTTTATCCCAGGAATGCAAGGATTCTTCAATATACACAAATCAATCAATGTGATACACCATATTAACAAACTGAAAGATAAAAAACATATGGTAATCTCAATAGATGTAGAAAAGGTTTTGACAAAATTAAACACCGATTTATGACAAAAACTCTCAAGAAAGTAGGCATAGAGGGAACTTACCTCAACATAATAAAGGCCATATATGCCAAACCCACAGCCAGCATCATTCTCAATGGTGAAAAACTGAAACCATTTCCTCTAAGATCAGGAAGAAAACAAGGTTGCCCACTCTCATCACTATTACTCAACATAGTTTTGGAAGTTTTAGCCACAGCAATCAGAGGAGAAAAAAGAAATAAAAGGAATCCAAATTGGAAAAGAAGAAGTAAAACTGTCACTGTTTGCAGATAACATGATGCTATACATAGAGAATCCTAAAGATGCTACCGGAAAACTACTAGAACTAGTCAATAAATATGGTAGAGTAGCAGGATACAAAATTAATGCACAGAAATCTCCTGTATTCCTATACACTAATGATGAAATATCTGAAAGAGAAATTAAGGAAACACTCCCATTTACCATTGCAACAAAAACAATAAAATACCTAGGAATAAACCTACCTAAGGAGACAAAAGACCTGTATGCAGAAAACTGTAAGACACGATGAAAGTAATTAAAGGTGACACAAACAGATGGAGAGATATACCATGTTCTTGGGTTGGAAGAATCAACATTGTGAAAATGACAATACTACCCCAAAAAATCTACAGATTCAATGCAATCCTTACCAAAGCGCCAATGGCATTTTTCACAGAACTAGAACAAAAAATTGCACAATTTCTATGGAAACACAAAGACCCCAAATGCCCAAAGCAATCTTGAGAAAGAAAAACAGAGCTGGAGGAATCAGGCTCCCTGACTTCAGACTATACTACAAAGCTACCATAATCAAGACAGTATGGTACTGGTACAAAAACAGAAATATAGATCAATGGAACAGGATAGAGAGCCCAGAGATAAACTCATGCACATATGGTCACCTTATCTTTGATAAAGGAGGGAAGAATATACAATGGAGAAAAGAGAGTCTCTTCAATAAGTGGTGATGGGAAAACTGGACAGCTACATGTAAAAGAATGAAAATAGAACACTCCCTAACACCATACACAAAAATAAACTCAAAATGGATTAAAGACCTAAATGTAAGGCCAGACACTATAAAACTTGTAGAGGAAAACATAGATAGAACACTCTATGACATACATCACAGCAAGATCCCTTTTGACCAACCTCCTAGAGAAATGGAAATAAATACAAAAATAAACAAATGGGGCTTATTGAAACTTAAAAGCTTTTGCACAGCAAAGGAAGCCATAAACAAGATGAAAAGATGACCCTCAGAATGGGAGAAAATATTTGCAAACGAAGCAACTGACAAAGGATTCATCTCTAAAATATACAAGCAGCTCATGCAGCTCAATATCAAAAAAACAAACAACCCAAACCAAAAATGGGCCAAAGACCTAAATAGACATTTCTCCAAAGAAGATATACAGATTGCCAACAAACACAGGAAAGGATGCTCAATATCACTAATCATTAGAGAAATGCAAATCAAAACTACCGTGAGGTATTACCTCACACCAGTCAGAATGGCCATCATCAAAAAATATACAAACAATAAATGCTGGAGAGGGTGTGGAGAAAAGGGAACCCTCTTGCACTGTTGGTGGGAATGTAAAGTGATACAGACACTATGGAGAGCAGTATGGAAGTTTCGTAAAAAACTAAAAATGGAACTACCATATGTCCCAGCAATCCCACTACTGGGCATGTACCCTGAGATAACCGTAATTCAAAAAGAGTAATGTACCAGAATATTCATTGCAGCTCTATTTACAATAGCCAGGACATGGAAGCAACCTAAGTGTCCATCGACAGATGAATAGATAAAGATGTGGCACATATATACAATGGAATATTACTCAGCCATAAAAAGAAACAGAATTGAGCTATTTGTAATAAGGTGGATGGACGTAGAGTGTGTCATACAGAGTGAAGTAAGTCAGAAAGAGAAAAACAAATACCATATGCTAACGTGTATATATGGAATCTAAAAAAAAAGGTCATGAAGAACCTAGGGGCAGGACAGGAATAAAGATGCAGACCTACTAGAGAATGGACTTGAGGACATCGTGGGGGGAAGGGTAAGCTGGGACTAGGTGAGAGAGTGGCATGGACATATATACACTACAAAATGTAAAATAGATAGATAGTGGGAAGCAACCGCATAGCACAGGGAGATCAGCTCGGTGCTTTGTGACCACCTAGAGGTGTGGGATAGGGAGGGTGGGAGGGAGACGCAAGAGGGAGGGGATCTGGGGATATATGTATACATATAGCTGATTCACTTTGTTTACAACACAAACTAACACAACCTTGTAAAGCAATTATACTCCAATAAAGAAGTTAAAAAAAAAATACAAAAAGGAAAAAGAAGTGCTTGTACAGTATATTTAGATTTTAAAATTGTCTTTATTTCTGTTCTTATTCTTTTTCAGGTTTACCACTATACCTCTCTAAGGTTATGGAATGGGTTGACAGCCCTTCATTCAGGGCTTGAGATGTATGTGCTAAGGTGACTTATCTGAGTCCATCATCTAAATGGATAAGCTCTTTGTGTAACTGGACTTTATCCATTACCTCAGGAGGTACAAATTGCTGACATGATTGATTTTGATCCATCAGATATGTTTTGATTCTTTTGTGACCTAATCTTTCCTCCCAAATGGCTATCTTCATAGTGCAGGTAATAAAATATACTTCCCCATGGTGTTTTGAGTATTCTTTTTTTTTTAAATACAGTTTTATATGTCTTCTTCACAACTGTTGTTCTGAGTATCTTTTTTTTTTAATAATACAATGTAGGAGAAGTCTATTTTTCAACTACTTGTTTTTAGTCATTCCAATCTTCTTCAGTTAAATCTAAAACCTTTGGAC
Organism: Platanista minor; assembly: GCA_004363435.1. Lineage (NCBI taxonomy): Eukaryota > Metazoa > Chordata > Mammalia > Artiodactyla > Platanistidae > Platanista > Platanista minor. The sequence continues at coordinate 20,768 of RJWK010031432.1, read as the reverse complement.
GACTTTGTTTTCTTTCTCACTAACCATTGTGATTTTTCATCTTTAGATAGCAATATTATACATTTAATTATAAATTATAAATAGTTGATATTTGATCACTGACATGAATAGATAGTAGATAGATAATTGCAATGATAGTTCCTGCTCTTTAGGAATTTTGCAAACCAAAATAGCCAAAAAAGATTGGGATATATCCATAAGACAAGGTCCTTTGATTTTTTTCAAATTCAATATTTTTAGGCCTCAGTCACTTCCTCAGAGGATAATAATATTTTTTCCATTTGCTTTAGGGGGTCATTATAAAAATTTATAACTTAAATTAGTGGCTGTGAAAAGCCTTTTGTAGACTACCGTCCACATTATTATGTTTGATATGAAGGCTATTCTTGATATAGTGCATATTGATGATGTAATTAAACCAATAAATCTGGACACAAATAAACAGCAAGGGGTAATTACATCTCTCTGTGTCTGTGATAAACATAACTACAGAAGAGAGAGAGAAGAGTCAATGTTTCTGCCTTAGAAGAAAATTCTATTGTCACCCTCAGGAGATCCCCAGAAAGTTAAAAGGCAAGTGAAGACACAGTAAAAACTTAAATATATTTAAGAGGAGGGGGGAAAAAAGATAAACTTAACATTGGAGAAAGATTCTCAATAAACATTTATCACATGAATGAACAAATTAATTGGATAGAGTAGCAGAAATTCAGGAGCTTTTTTTCTTTTACTATTTCTATGGAAAACCTTGGGACTAAGATAAGCATAATGAGTTGGTTGAGGCAGGAGTATTGATAAAGAGAGCTTACCTGACTTTGAAAGAGACTAATGCTATTCTTGGTCTGCCGAGAGGAAGACAAATGTGGAACCTTCCCCGAACTATTGATTTTATATTCTTCTTCTCTGAATCAGCAGCGAATTTCATTTCAGACATTCCCCTGCCTTTTCAAGATGTTTAAAGTTTAAAACCAGCATCATTACATCAGAACAAAATCTCTTGCTAAGTTACTTTGTGTGTTCAGGTTATGTTCTTATCCATGAATCACAAAATAGCTTCTCTGTGGATGACATACCTTCTTTCCTCCACTCCTTACAAACTAAATTTGTTTTTGGCTTAAATGTTTATTCTATTCATAGTCTAAATTTCAAGCATTTTGCCATATACCACAACTATTAAGGCTTTGCAGTTTTAGATCATAACCCAGAAGGCTGCTTAGATCTCTCTATATTTTGCTTTTGTTCCAAAGTGATAAATGGTTTTCATTTTGGGACACCATACAGCATTTATACTTCCTCAGGAAGGTACAAAAAATTCAGAGATTTTATTAGTTGGGGTACCAATATGCTATGCTTTCTTCTTTCTATGCATACTTCGTTTGCTGAAGCCCATCCTTTAATAGCTTTCTAGGGTATTTGCGAGGTATATTTTTTGATTCTTGAATATATTTATTCTGCCTTTACACTTCAGTTGTTTTACTGAGTTTTGAATTCTATGGAAAAACGGTCTTTTTAGAATTTGAAGAGAAGTCTCAGGACAACAGCTGTGTCTGGAGCAAATGGGTCTGAAATGGAACAGAAGGACAGAGGGCTCTAGGCGCAATGTTGCCAAGGGCAAAATCAGCTGAAGTGTTTGAGCGTTTGGAAAAATTGCTGCTTATGCATTTCATAGCTCTGTTAAAGCACCTGGGGAAAAAATAAAAGTACACAAAAAATTAAATTTTAAAGAGGCAATTATTAACTCCAGAGAAAACAAAACATTATACAAGAAAGATAATATCACAGTGAAGTACTTGGCTTAGCAATGGATAGTCAAAATAGGGGAAATATTGATTTGGGATTTAACCCAAAATTATATAGCTAAGTTAGGAGGATGATTTTTTTTTTTAAGTGGAGGGTGTTAAAGGGTTCAGTTGCCATAAGTCTACAGGTCCTGTAATTAGTCAACAAATCATGATGATTCATTGTAAGTATGGTGGTTATGTAATTTATCACATAGAGATGCTTTTGAGAGGGAAGAGAACCACTGATAATAATTATGCCAAGACAACAGATGTAAACTGGAACTGACGAGGAAACTGGGTATCTGGTCACCTTACTTATAGGCATATTATTTTAAATGTAGAGGTAAATGCCAGATGAGACAGCTAATCAGATTAAAAGTGGCTACCTCTAGGGAGTGGGATTGGTGTTGGGGAGAGAGTAGGAGAGGAGACTTCTGCCGCTTTTTATGTTTTTTAGTACTATTTGATTTCAAACAATGATTATGCATTATATTGAAAAACTTAAAAATTAAATTTTAGAGCAGATTAGTCTTGCCTAATGTTTTTTGAAATGAACTAAAATGTTCCTTACTGTTAGCAAGAGGGCATATCTGAGTTTTCCTGTAATACTTATTACCCATGCTATTCATTTGATGCTTCCCCCTCTAAGAAAGGTACAATTGGTAATAGGTTCTACTTGTCTGAAATAGGGCCTTGGCACAAAGTAGGTGTTTATTAAATATTTGTTCGCGACTAAAAGCAAGATTTTGTAATATTTTCAAAGGCAGAATAACCTTCTAGAAACCAGGTTTATCAGATGATATTTCCAAGTACAGGTGTAATGGCTAACAGGTGTAACTCCAGGTTTATCCTGAGTGTCTGGGATTCACCAGAAGGGGATCCTACAGGCAGCTTGGAGGAGGGAGACCTTTTAATAAAACTGAGCTCTACAGCATAGAATATAAAATTTTGACACTCTTGCAGAGATCCCTTTAAGACAATAGTACCTAAAATGATAATTAATAATGTTAATTAATGATAATTAATAATGTTAATTAATGATAATGGTAATTAACAAATAATTAAACTTTCAGAAATCATAGCCTGTATTGTGTGCCTTTATGGATAAACGGTTTTTTGGTTTGTTTTTTTTACTGCAGAATTGATACCTGTTAGTTAACTTCCCCAAATTTTCATATCCCAAGAGTCTTTTCTTTCTTGTCATTTGAACAACGAGGTGAAATCTTGGAGAAAGTGGGGACTGAAAGCATTTTCACAACCCATGTACTATATTTACCAGGAGGGCTTGGATCAGTGACGACCACCAGAGGGTGAAAAACCTGGTCAGAGTGTTTGCAGTAGAAATAGGACCAACAGGTCATGAAATTGCAGCTCATTGTTTCTCAGCTTATTTGTCCTGTAAGTTGAAAACATTATGAAAAAAAATGCAGAGGGAAAAAATGGGACTGGAGGAAAACAGAAACAACGAAGAAAAGAGGGCAGTAACATGGATATATCCACTGGAAACCAGGTTGAACTTAGCATATCTAACCTGATCTTAATTTTTTAAAAGGAAAATCCTCTACCAAACACAAAATGTACCAAAAAACACTCTCCTTAATCTGAAACCATTTTTTTTCCCTCCATGATCAAGAAAGCATTATGCCAGGTCCATTCTTCTTAGTAGAGTTATTTGGCGAAGCTTTCCTTGACGCACCAGCTCTACCCTAATACACCAAACTCCGGCCAGGTGCTTCTCCCACAGCGTCCTCACCCACAGCCTTTATCACTTGTATGTAATTGTCTGCTTACTTGTCAGCATCTCTCACTAAATTGCAGGCTTTGGGAAAAAGACCCTTCTATTTTGTTCATCACTGAATGCGCTACGAAGTGCTTGGCACATACTGGATGCTCGATCAATATTTGCTGAATAAATTGAATTCTGCTACTCTTTTTTACCTTATGTCTGCAGGAGCCACTGTCTCTGGAAACAACGTGGGTTCATTGAAGTCTTGACTTAGACAATAAATTTGTGAATTTGGCAACAAAGCTCTCCAGCCAGAGGGAACAAGACAGTCAGTACTGTGAAAACCTGAAGGCATTTCTCCCAGCTTGGGAAGGCTTAAGGCAGGTTTCAGGAGCAACTGTAGAGGGCCTGGGGCCAGTGAGACAAAGGAAAAACCTAGGATTAACTCCAGGCATTGACACTTCTCTTCCTTCTGTGACTGTTAGCTCACTGCCTAAACTGTGAAGCAACTCAGAGAAATATAAAGTATGGCAAAAAAACTGCACTAGATCCTTCTCCTGGTAACAGGCTTAGTGAGTCTGGCTTATTTCTGGGCTGGTATATACTCTCTGGAGCTCTATTGTGAGCTCTATTGTTTCAGATTGTAATAACCATGAGAGTTGTTCCTCCTCTTTGGTAAGAGTTCTATAGCAGGCATTTAAATTAGCTATCATATTTAATTTATTGGGGGAGGAGGTGGGGACCACTAGGGAAGGGAGCCAAAACAAGGTGAAGTGATGCTCTGAACCAGGAACAACAGCCTTATTTATTACATAATATGCCCCAATCCCAGTGAAGATAACACTTCTGGTCACTACTAGAAGACATGTACATTATGGGGTTTTATTTTATTAATTAGTTTTGATTTTTTGTTGTTGTAATGGGAATAGAACTGTACCAGTCTACTGAGGTTGCTTTTCCTGATTCCCTCTGTGAGACTTGGCACACATTTAGGGGGTAGTAGTTCCTAACTCCCTAACCTTCGGATAGAATCTGCATCAACACCTACAAATCCTGGGCCTTACTCTCAGCTTCTGTCATTTACTCAACAAATATTGAGCACCTGTGATGGGGCCAGGCATTATTCTAAGTACTGGAAAAGTAACAGTAAATAAAAGAGAGATTGTATTTTAGTTGAGCAAAATAGACAGTAAACATTAAATAAGTAAATTACATAGATATTCGAAGGTGATAAGTGATAGAAAAGAAAAATCAAGGTAATGGGTGTGGAGTGTAAGAGGGCAGGATGTGGCATCAAAGTTTTAAATGGGGGAATCAATGTAGACCTTACTGAAAGATGGCATTGAGCAAAGTCTTGAAGGTGGTGAAAGAGTGAGTTCGGAAGGCATCTTCATGAAGAGAATCCAGCCACACGGAGGCCCTGAGGTGGGCACATGGCCAGCATGTCTGAGGAACAGCAAGCCCATTATGGGTCAAATGGAGAGAGTGAAGGGGAGAGTAGAAGGAGATGAGACTGGAGAAGTAATGGGACTCAGATGATGCTGAGGCAATGGGAGCTGGGCCCAATGCCATACACAAAAATAAACTCAAAATGGATTAAAGACCTAAATGTGAGACCAGATACTATAAAACTCTTAGAGGAAAACATAGGCAGAACTCTCTTTGACGTAAATCGCAGCAATATCTTCCTTTGATCCACATCTTGAGTAATGAAAATAAAAACAAACAAATGGGATCTAATTAAACTTAAAAGCTTTTGCACAGCAAAGGAAACCATAAATAAGATGAAAAGACAACCCTCAGAATAGGAGAAAATATTTACAAATGAAGCAACTGACAAAGGATTAATCTCCAAAATTTACAAGCAGCTCAATATCAAAAAAATAACCCAATCAAGAAATAGGTGGAAGATCTAAATAGACATTTCTCCAAAGAAGACATACAGATGACCAAAAAGCACATGAAAAGATGCTCAACATCACTAATTATTAAAGAAATGCAAATCAAAACCACAATGAGGTATCATCTCACACAGGTCAGAATGGCCATAATCAAAAATTCTACAAACAAATGCCGGAGAGGGTGTGGAGAAAAAGGAATCCTCATATGCTGTTGGTGGGAATGTAAATTGATACAGCCACTATGGAGAACAGTTTGGGGGTTCCTTAAAAAACTAAAAAAAAGAACTACCATATGACCCAGCAATTCCGCTCCTAGGCATATACCCAGAAAAAAACATAATCTGAAAAGATACATGCACCTCAATATTCACCGCAGCGCTATTTACAATAGCCAGGACAGGGAAGCAACCTAAATGTCCATCAGCAGAGGAATGGATAAAGAGGATGTGTACATATATACAATAAAATTTTACTCGGTCATAAAAAGAACAAAATAATGCCATTTGTAGCAGACCTAGAGATTGTCAAACTGAGTGAAGTAAGTCAGAGAAAGAGAATCTAAAAAACTGGTACAAATGAACTTATTTACAAAACAGAAATAAAGTCACAGATGTAGAAACTTAGGGTTACCGCGGGGAAAGGGGGAGAGGGAGAAATTGGGAGATTGGGATTGACATATACACACTACTATATATAAAATAGGTAACAAATAAGGACCTACTATATAGCACAGGGAACTCTGCTCCATACTGTGTAATGACCTATATGGGAAAAAACTCTAAAAAGGAGTGGATATCTGTATATGTATAACTGATTCACTTTGCTGTATACCTGAAACTAACACAACATGATAAATCAACTATACTCTCTAATAAAACAAACAAGCAAAACAAAAGAAAAAAGGCTTGGACCCAGTCCTCAACTATCACATAAGAAAAAAGCTTGTTGCTCTTTAAGCCACTGTTTTGGGGGGGTATATTTGTTATAGCTAACTAGCATATCTTAACTAAGACAAAGGTCAAGGACAACAGCAGGAAGGTCTATTAGGCAGCTATTGCACTAGTCTAGGTAAGAGACTGTGGTAGCCTGGAACCACGTGGGAGGGGTGGAGGCAGCATGAAATGAAATCAAATATATTTTGAAGGTAGAGCCAGAGAATTTTGTGACAGCTTGGATGCAGGGGGCAAGAGAAAAAGAGGAAGCAAGTCTGACCTCGTGGGTCTGAGGTTGATACATTGTAAGGTTAGGAAGAGAGCAGATGGAACCAATTTTAAGGGATCAATTGAAATGCAGTTGCACATGTGTAAATGTGAGACGTTTATTGGTCTCTGAGTAAAGATGTTGAATTAAAATGTGGACATATAATTTGGGGGCTGGGGGAAGATGTCTGGCCAGGAATATTAACTTGGGAGTCATCAGTGTAGAGATTGTACTTAAATCACGGGGTTGGATGAGATCAGCGTGGGAGTGAGTGTAGTTATAGAAGAGGTCAAAGGACTGAGCCCTGGGGTACTTCATCTTTAAGATGAAGTTTAAGAGGTCGGGAAAATGGGAAGAAATCAGCAAAAGTGACTGAATAGGAGCAACCAGTGAGAAAGACAGAAAAGCAGGAGATTATGGTGTGCCAGAAACACTGACCTGCCATGCGTAGAACTGCAGAGCTCTATGCTAAAGATCAGGGCCCTCAACATGGGTCCTTGCCTCTCAAGAGAAGAAGAAAGACCTATCAGCTAGTGAGATTCTGATGAGAACAACCCTGGAGGCCTATCAGAGGGCAGGCAGGAAATAGCTTACAGGTCATAGAATGCCCTGGAGGCAGTGGGGGTAGGTTGGAAAATATTTGGATTCTATTCCTTGAAAGGGAGGAGGGAGATAAAAATATTTTTTGAGCAATAGTGGTAATTAGTTCTATGTTTTAAGAGAGAACTGATGGGGCTTCCCTGGTGGCGCAGTGGTTGAGAGTCCACTTGCCGATGCAGGGGACGCGGGTTCGTGCCCCGGTCCGGGAAGATCCCACGTGCCGTGGAGTGGCTGGGCCCGTGAGCCATGCCTGCTGAGCCTGCGCGTCCGGAGCCTGTGCTCCGCTAACGGGAGAGGCCGCAACAGTGAGAGGCCCGCGTACCACCCCCGCAAAAAAAAAAAAAAAAAAGAGAGAACTGATGGCAGGGAGAAGAAAAATCTGTAGGTGTTTCTGAGATCAGTAAACTAAGCTGAAGATGACTCAGTCACCTCAAGTGGCTTTGGGATTGACACCCCAGCAACTTTAATCGAACTGGGGTTAAGGGGTTTACTGGGAATATGCCATCTTCCCCTCCAGACCTAGTCCTTCTTCACCTGGGCCCTTGATCTCAGCAAGTGACATCATGATGTACTCAGTGGCTCATGCCAGATCCTGTTAGTTTTTTTGTATTGTTTTGTTTGGGTTTTGGTTTCGGTTTTTTTTTGCGGTACGCGGGCTTCTCACTGCTGTGGCCTCTCCCGTTGCGGAGCACAGGCTCCGGACGCGCAGGCTCAGCAGCCATGGCTCACGGGCCCAGCCGCTCCGCGGCATGTGGGATCTTCCCGGACCGGGGCACGAACCCACGCCCCCTGCGTCTGCAGGCGGACTCTCAACCACTGCGCCACCAGGGAAGCCCCCTGTTAGTTATTTTTAATACCTCCTGCTCCCTCACCCCATGTCCAGTCACTTACCAATTGCTGAATATTTTGGCCTCCTAAATATCTCTCAAATTCGTCTCCTCCCTTCCATTTACTACCACCATCGTCTTTCACCTGAAACACTCCAATAGCTTCCGCTTCAAAACAGTCCCTGAGGGTTTCCTCTGTTTGTAGAGCGCGCCAGTGGCAGTGGGGAGCTTTTAAAACTGCAAACCTTTTCACAGCACTTCCCTGCTTCCTTTCCTCCTGGGTTAAAATCCTGAGGCTGACCTTCAGGGCTCTACATGGTCTGATTTCTGCCAGCTCTGCCCAAAGAAACATTTGCTGAGTGAATGCATGAACAAAGCCTCGCTTTGGGTAAGTTACTTGAATATTCTAAACTTCAGTTTCCTCATCTGTAAAATGAGAATAATAATATTTCCCTCACAGGAATGTTGCTAATTTAAACAATAAGATATCACATGAATAACTTGTAAGCCTTTAGCATTGCAAGATACATCTGATTATTGTTGAGTGAGCCAAATTAGCGCTTAGCACAGAACCTGATACATACACCCAATACATATTTGTTTGATAAATGAGTGCTTTGGGGTTGTAATGATCTTGGGTGATTTTTATTTCTATACAAGTACCTGCAAAACTCCATCCTCCTCCATTTGCTGCTGAACAGACAGCTGTATGTGGTTACTTGCAGCGTCATACTGACTCTCAAAAAATCTTCATAGTCTCCAGTGACTATGAAATCAAGTTCAAATTCCTACTCTTGGTCTTCACATTTCCAGTATGTAAATCTATGCTCCTGAAAAATGTCTCTCGCACAAAATGTGTTGAGTTTCTACAGTATTCCCAGAGCTGTTAGGTGCTAGATATTTAACTATTGAAGCCTTGTGTAATGTAGAATATCCAAGTGCTGTTGCATTTAAAGAAGCAGAGTCCAAATTGGCCAAAATATCATTAGAAAGGGATTTTGTTCTTTACACAAGTCTCTCAAAGGGTGTTGACAGGAATCCTGACCCTGGAAACACATCCCATCACCTGTGGTAGCGATGTAGGTGCACTGCTCAGCTCTCCCTTTAACAGAACCTGCTGTGGGGAGCAGAGGTGACTGACAGGCTCCAGCTGAAATAGTTTTGGATTCTGCACGATGTTCACGTTGAGGCCTCGCAGCCAGTAAATGACAAGGTAGGGGTACTAGAGCAGTACACTGAGGGCCAAGGCTCTTCTCCCAAGCTTCTTTCCTTGCTCGGTGTCAGCCCCACCTCATGATCAGGGTCTGAAGGCCCTCTGTCTCCTCTGCGCTTCACAGGCACTTCCCCCAGCAAATCTTTGGCATATCTAATCCCATCTCAGCATCCGCTTCTTAGAGAACCCAGAGTAACAACACAGGTGGTACCAGGCGTGGTCCAAGACAACAATCTGTAAGATGAGACTTAAATTTTTAAATTTTTTTATGTACTCCTTTTTAAATTGAAGCATAGTTGATGTATAATATGGTGTTAGTTTCATGTGTATAGCACAGTGATTGTTGTATATACCCTATATATATATATATATATATATATATATATATATATATATATATATCCTTTTTCAGATTTTTTTCCATTATAGGTTATTACAAGATATTGAGTAGAGTTCCCTGTGCGGTACTGTAGGACCTTGTTGTTTATCTGTTTTATGTATGGTAGCTTATATCTGCTAATCCCAAACTCCTGATTTATCTACCCCCCACTTCCCCTTTGGTAACCATAAGTTTGTTTTTATGTCTGTGAGTCTGTTCCTGTTTTGCAAATCAGTTCCTTTGTATTGTAAGATGAGACTTTTAAATCAGAGAACTTTACGTGGCACTGTGTCTGGGAACCAAGAGAGAAAGGAAAAATAGCCCCACTTACCATGTTTCTTAATGACCCGCTGTGGGAGTATGTGCTCTATATGCCCACAATTCTGGGCTCTGCAGGGTTGGAGATCCTAGTTCCCAAAAGAGGTAAATGTACAAGGTGACCTGGTAAGCTTCCCGCTGAGCTACAAGCTCTGGTTGCTGCCAGTGAACTTTGAACTCTGTGTTCAGGGCCAGCGGGGAAGAAGTCACCCTCTTGTCAGGGGCAGTTTCCCTGATCCTCAGGAGGAGGTAGAGCTGCTCCTACACAGTGCAGGAAGAATAGAATATATGCAGAACCCAGATCACCCACCTGGGCACCTCCTGCTATGCTCTTGCCCGGTGCTAACTGCTTGTGGATGTTTATAGCAAACCCAGCCTGAGAAGGATACGCTAAACCAAGGGCCCAGACTCCTCAGGAATGAAGGCTTAGGAAACATCACCATGAAATCCACTGCCTTGTTGGCAGCTAAAGCTGAGAGTGAGGGCACTTAGAACGGATAATGGGGGACAAAGAGGATGCATATCAGGTGGTGCCCTGAGACCAACTGCAGGGAATTCCTCTTTTACATTCCCCCTCGGGAAAACTTGGCAGGTGCCCAGGAAATGAAAAAACAAAGGACACGTATTCAGAGAAGCATCTGTCCTGACACCTTTGTGTCTCTTTAATAGAGCCCAGAATATTAAAAACAAAACCAAAAAAAAAAAAAACCCTCCTTAAATCAATGAGAAAAAGTGTACAAACTTTCACTTAAAAGATCTAATGTTCCAAGGATCTAATGTACAGCATGGTGACTGCAATTAATAATACTGTATTGTGTACCTGAAATTTTCAAAAAAGAGTATTTGTAAAGTGTTCTCACCCCCAGAAAGGTAACTATGTGAGATAATGGATATATTAATTACATTTTAATTAACTTGATTGTGGTAATCATTTCACAACGTATACATTTATCAAGTCATCATGTTGTACACTTTAAATATATCCAACTTTGTCAGTTATACCTCAATAAAGCTGGGGTGGAGGGGAAGATAAGCAACCTAATAGAAAAATGGAAAAGACAGGACCTGATTATTTCAGAGAAGAAACAACATAGGAAATAAACATAAGAAAAGCTGCTTAATTTCATTAGTAATTGGGGGTAATTCCAATTAAAACAAAATAAAATATATTTGAGGGGAGGCAAGAAATAGAGTTCATTGAGTCATATTTACTCTTTACAGCTTCAAATACATACTGTATGCTAAATATTGGGTTGGCCAAAAAGTTTGTTCAGGTTTTTTTCGTAACATTACTACACTGCTAGTCCACATTGGTATGTTATTTCCATAACAAGTTTAAAGACTTCTTATGAATGAGCTCAATAATACAAAAATGTGCACATACTTACACAAATTGTTATAGAACAGTAGTGCATACATTATTCTCCTCCTGAAAAATTAGCTTTGATTTAAAAACCTCTGAATTTTCAAAGTCTCTGATTTGAAAGATGAGATCCAAGATGGATCCTATGTGATTATAATGTCTATTTTAGCTGTTTGATTATCTTACTTGGATTATGAGACAGAGCAGGAAGGATTTAGATCAAAAGACATTGGTGAAGTTACCCCTTGGGTTATTTTTAAAGGGATAGCTAGAGTTCTTCCCTTAATCCTCCTCTCCCCTGCAACAAAACACACACACACACACACACACACACACACACACACACTTTGGCAAGAATTCTACACTGGAGCCCTGAAGGGAGTTCATGCTCAGAGGTAACCGATACAGACTTTCAGAATTATGTGACCTTCGGCTGGGTGGAGAGACATGTGCCTGTGAATAAGCAAATGGGGGCATCAAGGCATAGGAAATATTCTGCCTTAATCTGTATGGAGAGCTATGCAAATTGGTTATATTATTCTTTATGCCTTATATAAGTGAGATATTTTTGTATTTGTAAAGAAATATCATAAAAACAAAGTTTGAAAAAGACTCAACTACAAGGTACTGATGACTCTGGAATTTTACAATATTAATCCATAACCTCTTTACATTTGTCATACACTTTCAAAATTTAGAAATTTTGGCTGTCCACTGCAAGGTTGATCAAAAGACACTAAACAAGTCCGCAAGACAATCAGCCTAAGTGTGACAGGCTCACAGAATCTGCAAAAGCACCCACAGTTGTCACCCTGTCCTCCAGCTCAGCCTTCCACGTGCACTGGATGGTGTCTGACAGAGCTGTCCACTCTCCTGACTGGATTCCTGCCTCTGCAACCCACGACTTTCCTTGAGGATCAGCCTTACCCCACAGTGAGCCTCTTACCCTCTGCCAAGCTCTCCTCTGCTCTCCTTCAGCCCCATCTGACACATCACTGTGGTGGTAGGAAAAATACATTTTACACATGAGTCACAGTGTGGAGACACCTGGGAAGAATGGATGACACACTGGCTGGAAGCCATTGTCTCCTAAGCTCATGAGTCATTGCAGCAGCATCTGTGCAGGAAAGGCCGTGGAGTAGACTGCTTAGGAACACCTGCTCTGAATGGTGCTACCTGAGTTTAAAATCTGGCTTTGCCATTTACTGCCTGGGTGACCTTGGGCAAGATCCTTCACTGTGCCTCAGTTTTCTTCTCTATAAATTTGGAGTAATTAGTACTCCTCTCTCATAGGGTTGGTGTGAGAATTAAACGAGTCAGGATATGCAAAATGCTCAGAGGGTACCTGGCTCATGCTGCTGTGTGTTAGATTTTTTTTTTTTTTTTTTTTTTTTTGCGGTACGCGGGCCTCTCACTGCTGTGGCCTCTCCCGTTGCAGAGCACAGGCTCCGGACGCGCAGGCTCAGTGGCCATGGCTCACGGGCCCAGCTGCTCCGCGGCATGTGGGATCTTCCCAGACCGGGGCACGAACCTGTGTCCCCTGCATCGGCAGGCGGACTCTCAACCATTGCGCCACCAGGGAAGCCCTAGATCTCCTAGTTTTCATGCTCACCAGACTTCTGATCATTTTTCTGCTCCTTCCTTTTCTTTCTCCCAAGCATCCCCCTCATCTCATGCAAAAAAATATAATGCAGGTTCAGGCTAGCTTGCTAGTGTAACTCACTTCACCAAGGTATGATCATGCTGGATAAGCTTATTATTAAGAAAAACATCTTCATCAGCAAGGCCTGCTGTTGCACCCGCATTATGACAGAGCTTCCTATACCCGGGGAGGAGAGCCCACCTGGCTCTATTCTCCTTCATTCCTTAACTCCATTCTCCTGGCAGTTTCGGTTTTTATATTCTTTTAAGTATAATGGTTCACTTTACGGTGCATGAGTCACATGGAAGCCTTGTTAAAATGCAGATTACTGGGCTCCACCCCCAGAATTTTGGATTCATTGGGGTGGAGTGGGCCTGAGGATTTGCATTCGTAACAAATTCCTAGATGTTGCTGATGCTGCTAGTCCAAGGACCACACTTTGAGAAGCACTGTTTTAGGTGATGGCACTCAACCCTGATTACAAATTAGAGCCACCTGTTGACATTAAACAAGTGCACGTGACCAGGCTCCTCCTGTGAGTAAGTCAGAATCTCATGGGGTGGGTCTGGGTTGCTGGTTTATTTTAGAAGCTCCCAGATGATGCTAATGTGGGACCAGGTGGGAAGGGCTGCAACAAGAGGAGCTGAAGACAGAGATGAAAGTTAGGGTGAGATTTGAAGAGAATGCCTTGACTCAAAACCTCCTCTAGAGATTTGGTCTTCTATGTGAGAAACACATATTTTAATATTTTAGGAACGTTTAAAATATTTTCAAAAGCCATTACACATAAGTATATGTCTCATGTTCCCGGAATTTGTTGGTATTGAAATACCAAAGAATTATAGTACGTTGTCATAATAACATAAGCCTTTCATTTCTGTTTGCTGCAATGGGTGGCCAGACATTCAATTATGCATTTTTTATGGCAAGATAAATGTGCATTTTCTATGAGAGAATAAAAATTAGCAGGATATAAGCACAGCAAGAACTTATTAAATGGCATGGAAAACTTATTCATCATCAAGAGAGTAATTATCAGGAGACTCAACTGAGTAAAACTAGAACTTCTCATTGAACCTGAGCTATAAATACATTTGGGCTTGGAAACGCATCCCTCAATTCCTGCAAATAGTCAACTGAATCTTTCATGTTTTTTTCTGAGACACTTGACTTTGCATACAGACCTTGCCTGACGTTTTTTTACACTGATTGTAAAAGTTAGAAGCAGTACACTGGATTTCATTCCACAAGACCACTAAGATTCTGTGGGAAGGATTCAGGTGACTGTGGCCGGTTTCTAGGCAGGAGTTCATTCTTTTCTGATTTGTTTTCCTGGTGCCCAGCACAACACTTGGCATGTAATAGATGCTCTACAAATACTGACCTAATTTAACCAAATATTGTCACTCTATTTCAGAGGAAATAAATCTGCCTTTTGCTTTTCCTTTTTAATTTTTATTTGTAACCAAGTAATAGATGCACATAATTAAAAAGTCATGGCTTATCCCCAAAAAATCACCAGCTTGTTCTACCTTGTTACCCCCCAAATTCTGCTCTCCAGACACAGGCATTTTCTGCTTGGCCAGCTATTTCTTCTGATATTTCTATCCATATTTGTGTGTTAAAGTCCCCACAAAAAACTGTCTTGATAGAAAACTTATAATCTATTTTGATTTAAAAAAAGAGCTGAGTTCAACAGAAATTTGACAGGCAGGTAGTAACTGCCTAAATGAATCCAGTCAAATAAGTTTCCCAAGGGCTTGAGCCCTTGGGTTGTATGAGGTCAGTTGCAAAGGAGTTAGCCATGGCGTGGTTTAGGTGGGAATTAGCAGGTGGCATCTAGGCAGGGATTGGTGGACATTTGTAAACCCACGCATATTCGAGGTAACTGGTTTGATACCTGAGGCGAGGCTAGTTGTTGAAATCGTGTATAACGTATCCTTCCAGAGCACAGGAGTACCAAAGAGCTGCTGTTAAAGGAACTCTTGGTGATAGTGACACTGAAAGTGCAAAGGATAAGATGCTGGAGGCTAATCCAAGCTTAGAAATGAGCCAAGGCATAGAAAAGATGCGTGTTTCCTATTGTAAGTTCTACAAGGAGAAGGTAAGCGCTGTACCTTGATAATTTTTTTTTTACATAGAAATAAAACACTAACTCTCAATGTGTCTAATGTTTTACATTATAATGTACTAAATAAATACTACCTTTACTATTATTTCATTTCCCCATACATTTATAACTGATAGAGAGTTTAAACGTTTTGGCAAAAATTTTAAAGGTCATGGAACAATGTTATGAATATAAACTTTTCAGTTATGAAGATTGCTTTGCACAGTTTCAGCTCACATGGCTATTTTTATGGTCCCACTCTCCCCTGCAAGGCTAGGACAGCCTGTAAATGAAACTGAGAAAGGCCTGTTTCCTCTCTCTTTCCCTATACCTGCCTGCCCTCTGCTGGAGGTGCCAAAGATTAGTGAAATTGTCCAAAGACTGTCAAGCTATACCCAGGTGGTTAGCAGCCTTTTATTCTGCCCTGCACTACCCTTCACTGATACCCTTAAGGCATGGAAAGCATCCCCAGCACAAGCAAGGATGTTCTAATTCTCAGTTGGATTAGTCATTTTATCCACACGTGAGGAAGACTCTGATGCCTATAAACAATCACCAATTACATATCTGAATTCTCTTAATTCTGTGCTCAGATTGTAGCCTTCTGATGCAAGCCTCTTGTTGGAAAAGGTGTCAGAAGTTATTTAGTCCAGTGCTGGCTGATGCCAGCATAAACTAACATTTTTACTTTTACTGAATAACTGAAATATTTTCTTGTGTTGTAAATGTGAGCTCAGAGACCATCATCTTCCAGCAGAGACTGGATTTTTGACTTATGCCAAATTTCACTTCACATTTTCTTCTCCTGTTCAATTCCTACGATTGTCTTTGCTGCCTGGACAATTACTCTCAGAGGTGTTTAGCATTAATAGCTACTTAGAGATGTCTCTTGTGACTGATACGAAGAACTATATAGCCTTTCAGTTTCTTTCCAGAACTTCCAGATCTGCTTCCAGACTGAGTTCCAAGATATTATATTAATCTCCTCTTTCACCCCCAATCCTGCACCCACCTCCAGTTTACATTCCCACATACAGCAATATCACTTCCCTGCCCAGTGATTTAGCACAGGCTAAATCCACTGGAAATGATGAATCAATTTTTTGTTAAATGTGTGAATGAAATAATATATTTCTTTTCTTTAGTGAAGGAATCAAGGTTAGTATCACTCAGTAATGAGAATAAGAATTGAGGTGTAGGCAAATGATATATCTGTAAACTTACAGAAGACTATTAAGAGCTCTGTTTGCTCAAAAGAGGAGCAGGTTATAGAAGATTGAGAAATATGAACTTCTAAATTTTTTTAATCTGCTTATCTCATATTTTTGTTTTCAAAAGGATATATGTGTTTATTTATGTAAAACAGTCATGTTAAGACAATAAAGGGAATAGGTTTAAAAGATAAAGTTAGAAGTTGTCTTAAAGCTCTGAGATTCTGAGTTATCTTTTTTGTTAGAACTCTTGGACAGTGGATGGTCATTGATTTTCAGATTCTGAAATAACTTCTAACAAATATAAAAAGAACAAGGTAGTGAATGTTTTTATTTCCAACCTGTCAGTAGTTTGCAAGTAAATTAGCATGCAGTGTGGCTTCCTATTGCATAGGGGATTTTTTGGTTTGTTTTTTTGTTTTTAACATCTCTATTGGAGTATAATTGCTTTATAATGGTGTGTTAGTTTCTGCTTTATAACAAAGTGAATCAGCTATACATATACATATATCCCCATATCTCTTCCCTCTTGCATCTCCCTCCCACCCTCCCTATCCCACCCCTCTAGGTGGTCACAAAGCACCGAGCTGATCTCCCTGTGCTATGTGGCTGCTTCCCACTAGCTATCTATTTTACATTTGGTAGTGTATATATGTCCATGCCACTCTCTCACTTCGTCCAGGGGATGTTTTTGCAAGAATTCTGCAGACATCTCTGACCATAAGGAAAGTTATTATTGTATTATCCCCATTTTATATTTAAAGAAATAAGGCAAATGAAGAAATTGAAAGAAATGCTTAATTTTACAGTAGATCTGGGAACAGAACACTGGGGCCATTGATTTTATTTCATTAGAGTAGTGATTTTTTCTTTTTTTTTTTTTTTTTGCTTATATACTCCCTAAAATAGTTTTGAAAACCAGTGTGCCTTCTCACACATTTTTGTTAACATCTGAAATTTTTCCTCATAAATTTAAATAGCAGCAAAGGATATAGCCCTATTATGATACTGACACTTTTAACAAAAATCTAGTGCACCACTCTGTTGGGGAGGGGAGGGGGAGATTTCCCTCCTACCCCTCTTGAATCTTTTTGGCTGTTCTAGTAACTAAATTGATCCAACACAGATTAACAGGAGAAAAAAACAAATTTAATTCATATATATGGACGTCTTATAGAAATAAGAGCTAAGAAGTGGCCAAAGGAGGCAACTTTTATACCTTTGAGACAAGGCAACAACAAATTTGTGAGGAATTGACAGAACAAAGGAATTTAGGCTTGGATGCTTAATTAGTGAGGAATCCAAGCAGAGGTTGGGTTTGGGTAGTAAATTAGCAAAGGAGCAACAAGCTTTGTTTGTACAGGCTTCTCAGCCCTGAATTCCCCATCTCCAGCTGTGAGGCTGTCTCTCTACCCCCAGAGGCAGGGAGGGCCCCTTTCCCAGGGGAGATTTATTTCCTGCTTTCAGGGGGACAGAGAGGAGGAGGATCAGAGTGTTCTTGCACCAGCTGTTTCTCAAACAACATTAATTCAAAATAATCAATATGCCATCATGGCATATTTGGGGATGGCCTGTCCTGAGACCCAACAGCTCTTTTTAATGTATACAATATAATCTGAATACCAAAGCAATTTTATATGCTTACTTTTAAAAACATAGGATTTATGGCAACATGGATGGACCGTGAGGGCATTAGGCTAAGTGAGATAAGTCAGAGAGAAAGACAAATACCGTATAATCTCACTTATACAGAGAACAGACTGGTGATTGCCAGAGGTGGGGAGCGGGGGTAGGACAAGATGGGTGAAGTTGATCCAAGGGTATAAACTTCCAGTTATGAAATAAATAAGTTATGGGAATATAATGTACAGCATGGTGACTATATTTAATAGTACCGTGCTGCATATCTGGAAGTTGCTAAAAGAGTAAATCTTAAAAATTCTCAACAAAAGAAAAAAAATTTCTAACTATGTATGCTGATGTTAACTTGATTCATTGTGGTGATCATTTCACAATATATACAAATATCAAATCATTATGTTGTACACCTGAACCTAATATAATGTTATATGTCAATTATATCTCAATAAAAATATGAACAGTCTCTTTTTCGACGTTAGGAAAATTTACATTACCTATTTCCCCTTGAACTTGTATTTCTATTTTACTTTACCCACTGAATTTTATTGTTTATATTTGAAAGTTTAAACAATTAATCATCTTATCATAATTTTCTGCAGCAAAAATTATGTATATGTTGAAATGTAAGATATTTGCTTCCTGTATTGGTAAAGCTGAGTGTTAAATTTTTCTTCTGGATTAAGTTATCATCACTGTTATTTGTATGCAATTAAACATAACATAACTGCATTATTAAAATTGATAATTACTAAACATAATAAGTAAAATGTTATTGGAACTATATCTCTTAATGAGATGGATGGAGCATTTTTCCTTTTAATTAGTCCATATATCCATAGATATATAGACTATGTCAATAGAAATTGACAGCAAAAACAAATTACTGGATATTTTTACATGTAGAATTTACCAAAAATTGTATTAATGACTGTTTACAATAGAATCCACAAGTATTCTTGTTAAGCTAATATACATCTAATAAGTACATCATAGGATAGAATAAACTGGTAGAAAGTGATTGAGCAATAAGAACAAGCAGGAAATGCATCCAAGTAAAAAATGAATATAGGGCTTCCCTGGTGGCGCAGTGGTTGAGAGTCCGCCTGCCGATGCATGGGACACGGGTTCGTGCCCTGGTCCGGGAAGATCCCACATGCTGCGGAGCGGCTGGGCCCGTGAGCCATGGCCGCTGAGCCTGCGCGTCCGGAGCCTGTGCTCCCCAACGGGAGAGGCCGCAACAGTGAGAGGCCCACGTACCGCAAAAAAAAAAAAAAAAAAAAGACTGGAACCTATCAGAAAACAACGACAACAAAAGATATAAAGAAGGAACCACAATGAGATGGGCAGGAGGGATGGAGTTGTGGTATAAGTCAATTCATACCCCGAGGTGGATGGTCCACAAAAAATTACAATTACAGAGAAGAATTACAATTGCAGAGGTTCTCCCCAAGGAGCCTAGGGGTCTGAGCCCCATGTCAGGCCCTCCAGCCCAGGGATCCTGTGCTGGGAAGATGAGCCCTCAGAATGTTTGGATTTGAGGGCCAATGGGGCTTACTTTCAGGAAACCCAGAGGGCTGTGGGAAATAGACACTCCATTCTTAAAGTGTGCACACAAACTCTAACATGCTCCGGGTCCCAGGGGAGAAGCAGTGATTTGAAAGGAGCCTGGGTCAGACCTCCCTGCTGATCTTGGAGAGTCTCCCAGAGAGGAAGGAGGCAACTGGAGCTCACCTTGGAGTCAGACACTTGTGGCAGCCATTTCGGGGAGCTCATTCTACCACATGGGCACTGCTGCTGGAGAGTATCATTTTAGAATCCTGCCTCTAGCTTACTAGGCTCAGGAACTAGCCCTGCCACCCACCAGCCTGTAGGCACCAATCCTGAGACTCCTCAGGCCAAGCAGCTAACTAGGTGAGGAGACAGCCCCATCTACCAGTAGGCAGGCTACCTTAAGACCTCCTGAGGCCACAGCCACCCCTGGACATGGCCCTGCCCACCAAAGGACACAGGACCCAGCCCCACACACCTGCCTGCAGGCACTAAACGCAGGACCCCCAGGGCCCTGCAGCCAGAGACCCTGGGAAGCAGCTCTGCCCACCAGTGGGTAGATGTCAGCCCCCAAATCCCCTGGGTCCTGGCCCCACCCACCAGCAAGCCTGCTCTAGCCTCGGGACCAGCCTCAACCACCAGAGTCAGACACCAGCCCCAGGACAACCACAGCCCCACAGCCTGCCAGTAGTCCAGCACCTACCCTGGGACGGGCTGGGGCCTAGCCTGCTCACCAGCAGGCCAATACCAGCTCTGAGACACCTTGGACCCTTCAGCCAGCTGTCCCAGGATCTGGTTCCACTTACCAGTGGGCCAATACAAGCTTCGGGACACCCTGGACTCTGCAGCCAGCTGTGTTAGGAACTGCCCTACCCCCCACCAGCAGTCTGTCACCAGCTATGGGACCACTGAGCCCTGCAGCCAGACCCCAGGACCCAGCACTGCCCCAAGAACTGGCTTTACCCCCTAGTGGGAGGGCACCAGCCCTGGGATCTCCTGGGCTCAGACTCTACCGACCAGTGAGTCAGAACTAGCCCAGGGCCCCCTAGGGTTCTGCAGCTGGCTGCCTCGTGACCCAGCCCTACCAACCAGCAGCCAGCAGCTTCCACACAAGGCAGGGCCTGGCAACCAACTGGACCAGGGGCCAGCCACACCTCCCAGACTGCCCACAGTAGTCAGCCTGCTGTAACAGAAGGACCCATGCAGCCCACATAGGGGACACCCCTAGAACATTTAGCTCTGGTGACCAGAGGGGCGTGCACTGCTGGGACATATAGGACATTTCATACAAAAGACTACTTCTCCAAG
>RJWK010031431.1:0-24215 GCA_004363435.1 Platanista minor | reverse complement strand
AAAAAAGGGGAGTCCAGAAAGAGATAAATATATATATAAACCTTGTACATGATAAAGATGGCATTACAAATCTGGGAATAAAAGAATGAACTGACAAACAGTATAAGTGGTAGTTCTACTGCTTATTAACTGTGTGGCCTTGGACAAATAACTGCTCTGAGCTTCAGTTTCCTCATCTGTAAAAACAGATGTGTTAAGATGAAGTAATTCATCAGTAAAGCAAATTTAGTCTTGGTTGGCATGAATCATGTTCTCAAACCGTTAACCAGAGCAAGGAGGAAGAGGGCAGTGGGGTGCTGGCTGAAGCTGTGCTGCAGTTAACCACAAAAGGAACAGAGTCTGCGTCTGATACCAGTCACAAAGGTAAGTCCTTCACAAATTAAAGGACTAAATGTTAAAATGTTCAAATATTTTTAAAAGTTAGAAGCTTTTTAAAAACTTGTTTTTAAATCTCGGGATTAGAAAGGGCTTTCTAAGATACAAAACAGCAAAATAAATACTGATAAATCCAATTGTATCAAATCTTTACATCTTTACACAACAGGTAGAAATATTTTCAGAGAAAATATTTAACTTATTTAACAAAGGATAAATATCCAACATATAGCAATAATTCTTACCAAAAAAAGGAAAGATGGAAACAATAGAAAGGTAGACAAATATGATGACCAATAAACATACCCAAAGCTGCTTAACTTCACTCAAAAATGAGGCAATGGAAATTAAAATGGGCCACCATTTCACTATCAGATTGGCAAAATTTTAAGAGAGTGATACTATCAACTATTGGCAATGGGGTGGAAAACAGGAAATCTCATAAACTTTTGGGGGAAGCAAAATTGGTACAACTTCTGGGTAAGTAACCTGGTAGTTAACAAATTTAAATATGTCTCTTGCAATTGAGCATTTGTTGTATAGGTAACCCACCCTAGAGACACATGCACACATACACACACATGGGAACACATAACGTACACGGAGTGGGACTGTCAGCATGGAGCCTTTACATTAAATTAGAGCAAATTCTTAACAGAAAATACTATGAGAATTTTTTAAAGTGGTTCTAAATGAGCGACTCTCAATCCTAGCCTCATTTCAGAATCACCTGGAGTTTTAAAAAAGTAGAATTCTGGGGCCTCATCCCTGAAGATTCTGATTTCATTAGTTTGGTCATTTTTAAGACCTCACAGGTGGTACTAATAGGAAGTCAGGACTGAAAACTACCTATGAGTATTGATATGGAAAAGCTCCCAGACATTAAGTTTTAAAAAGAATTGTAGGGCTTCCCTGGTGGTGCAGTGGTTGAGAGTGCGCCTGCCGATGCAGGGGACACGGGTTCGTGCCCCGGTCCGGGAAGATCCCACATGCCGCAGAGCGGCTGGGCCCGTGAGCCACGGCCGCTGAGCCTGTGTGTCCAGAGCCTGTGCTCCACAACGGGAGAGGCCACGACAGTGAGAGGCCCACGTAACGCAAAAAAAAAAAAAGAATTGTAGGGCCGTAAGAACAGTATGATAATACTTACATTTAAAAAAAATTATACATATGTTATATACACATACACATACACACACACGTGTTCATGGGAATGCACTCGCATCCCCATCCATTGCAATGCACACAAAATAGTCTGGACAAATACACACCAAGCTGATGACAATGCCTACGTCTTAGAAAGTGGGGGAGGGGAGGTGCTGGTGCAGGTCTACGACAACACTGGATTCATTTGGATTACTTAATACTTTGAGAATGTATCTGTTACTTGTGTTATTAAAAATAATGAATTTTTAAACAAACTATCAAAATGCTACTGCATTTACTCCAATAATAAGAGCAGCAAATTAAATCACAGTATGATTCGGGCCTCTTGATTTAATTAGGCAGCTAACATTTCATTTGCATATGCTCCAGTGCCATACTTTCATTTTACTGAAATTAAGTGAATTAAATTTCAAAATTCTAAAAATCAAATTTTACTTAATGCAAGTACATAAAAAACACTCCTGTTCAGTGCTCTGGGAAGCTGGGGGCCGAAGAGTCTCGCCGACCACCCTAACGGACACAGAGCAGGGATGGATCTCTAGGGCTCGGCTGACCTGTGCCCCGCACCTGACCCTGCATCCTGTACCACGGTCACTACTTTCAACAGAATTTCCAAGTGAAACAATTCAATGACTTAAGAAAAAAGACTCGTTTTTATAAAATGAGGGAAAACACTGGGCAAAGAGAATGGCAAAGGACCCCTGGCTTGTGCTGATGACACAAGCGCTGGTCTCCGGATTCCCAAGTCAGAGTGTACAGACCACCGGCAGCCTTCCTCACAGAGTCCCGACTCTAATGTGAGATCACAATGGGCCCAGCTAAAACGAACCTACCACATTTCCCAGGCTCCACTGCAAACTGGGGCGGCCTAGTGACACAGTCCTGCCCGCCAACAGTCATGCAGAAGGCAAGTCTGTTAAAGGGGCACAGGCTGGCCTGGCTTGTCACCTCTCCTCCTTCACTTTCGTCTTTGCCTTTTCCCCTCCTGCCTACAACAGGGACATCATGGCTGTCACGCCAGCATGTGTCACGGGACCACGAGAGGAAGGATCACACCTAAGAACGCTAGAACAGGAGGACAGGAGCCTGGGTCCCTGGCCATACAATGGCTGTGGCACCAGCCGCGGGCTGCCTTGCCTCCAGACTTCTGCTTACATGAGAGAAGACAAATCCTCTGTTACTTGCGCTTCCCATTCTACACAGCCAAACTTAAACCTCAGTACAGACGGGTAATTCTAGCTACAGTCAGGGGATTCTGGATCAAGAGAAGGAATACTATATAGAGCAGGGGGTGGGCAAGCTACAGCCTGCAGAGGCCAAATCCAGCCACAACCATGCTTTTATGTATTTTGTGTGACAACAGCAGAGCTGTGTGCTCGCAACAGAGACATACACACCTAGCCCACCAAGCTGGAAATATTTACTATCTGGCCTTTTACAGGAGGCATCTGCTGATTCCCACCACAGAGGGTCCATGCATAACTGTAGCAGCACCAGGGGGTAAAGGCCATTTCCTGAGGACCCCCATTACCATTGCTCACGCCCACCCCAAAATTCCCATAACACCATCCCTCACCAGCTGGGGTAGAAAATCCCGGTACTTGTTATTCAGTTGGTTCACAAAGCATCGGGTGAGCCAGTAGCAGTCAATGCTATCTTCCACCATCTCTTCCATGGCTTTAGCAATGGCAAGAAATACTTCATCTTCTGGCTCCTGCAAGATTAATAATAACTCTCAAGAGGGAGGTAAAAGAGAGAAACACAGAATTCTTTAATAATGAAGCCTTGCTCCCTAGATTCTGAAGGGCCTGCAATAAATCAAAGTGGGACCAAAAGCGCACAGTCCAGCACTAAAAAGATGACCAAGGGGAGATGAGGATGAGTAACCAGAGGAATCTGAGTCAGCGCTGCTTCTGAACACTCAGTTTTCAAGCTGAACATTCAGAGATTTTCCAACTTCTAACAATAAGGCCAAAGAGTCAACACAAACCCTAAGCAAGGGCTGACTCTACACCCAAAAAGCATTCTCTGCGCTGGAGGAGAATTCCTTTCAAACAGAAGTGATAAACAGCAAACAACTGGAGACCTCGGTCAATAATTTGCAAACATTAAATGACCCCAAAAGGACTAATAAGCATTTTATTTCAAAGCATTCATACATAGCTTTAAATTTTTGTTCTATCTTTAAGCACCTAAAAAGCTAAAAATGACCCTAGAATCAGAATTTTAGGGACTCAGAAGAATGGCATTTCTGAAACCCTGTGTCAATACTCAGAGCATGAAAGCAAACTCTCCAGTAAATTTCGACAGAAATCTTATAAAAACTGGAATCCACTTGAAAAGTCTGTTGCTAACACCATATCTTACACCAAAAGCTTTACATTTTCATCTAGGATTTAACAGCTGAAGGATTTTTATTTTTATTTTTATTTTTGCGGTACGCGGGCCTCTCACTGTTGCAGCCCCTCCCGTCGCGGAGCACAGGCTCCAGACGTGCAGGCTCAGCGGCCACGGCTCACGGGCCCAGCCGCTCCGCGGCATGTGGGATCCTCCCGGACCGGGGCACGAACGCACGTCCCCTGCATCAGCAGGCGGACTCTCAACCACTGCGCCACCAGGAAAGCCCAGAAGGATTTTTAACATTGAAAAAAGAAACTAAAAAGTTTCCTTCTACTCCCCTAAGAAGTCCCAAGTTAAAATCAAAATACCTATTTTAACAGAAGTATTGCATTTTAGGCCTCCTATCCATCCACTTATTAACATTCTACAAAATGTCAACAATAGCAGGAAGTCTCCTTCCGTGGACTCCCACCCGGCCCTGGCACTGTGCTGGGCACTCCTGAACCCGGCATCTCAACGCTGCTCCCACTTACTCTGAGACACAGCTAAGAGGACCAGCGCCCTGCAGCTGAAGTCAGCTTCTATGTGCCCAGCCCTGTGCCGAGCACTGTCACACAGTCTCATTAAAAGATAAGGAAAATACAGCTTCTAGGGCTTGGTGACCAAGGAGACTTGAACCCAGAACAAACCTTGGACAGCATGTCAGCCTGAGGCCATGGTACAGGTGTCTGGACCTCAAGTGTGGAAAGCTGAGCAGGGATGAGGTGGAAACGATAACCTACCATCTAGATCTCTTGAACTAATGGATAATCTAACTGAACTTCATATAGTTTAGGAACTTGTGTAGTAGTATCAGCTAACTGCATTCTGCCAATGGGAAACAAAATTTAAAGTTTGAGGGTTCCAACTATTTTCAGGAATGTTCTCTCGATAAAATTCATCAAAGTGGACAACCTAAGATTTGCCCACGGGACCCAAAGCAACCTCAAAAAGAACAAGTCGAAGTTCAAACTGCTGTGCTGGCACACTGCAATCTGCAACAGCCACCAAAAAAATTACAGAACAGCACAGTTTGCAGGCTAATCCCTCTTCTGAACAATTCACTCTGTTTTAGCCAAAAGTTAAAATTCTTAGAGTGAATTGCAAGTTGTATCAAAATAGCCAAAGCCCAAGAGCTACAGTCATTACTTTGCCTGCCCTCCTCCACACTCCCCCCTCTCTTCCCTTTATAAACAATAAGCAGTCCAAGTAACTAGAGTGAGCAGTTTGTCAAAGGTGAAATCTATAAAGCAGGCGGGAGCCTGTGGGCCTGAGGCCAAGGAGGGGTCAGGGCCAAGGAGGCAGCCAGTGACTACAAGGCCTGTGCGGCCTGCAGGCCAGGGCCAGAGAGGTGGCCGGCCATGTTGGTTACAGACAGAGGAACGAGCAAAGAAATAAATACAAAGAGGAGGCTTCCATTAGCCTCGCTGTAACTGCCAGAGAAGGGAGTTGCAAATATAAAAAGGGTGAGGGCTAAAATGAACTTGTGATAGTAGAAAGGAATTGGCAGTTTTGGCATTAACTCAGGGTCTTTAATATAGAAATAAATAGATATATAAACATATAGGTGTGTGTATATTTCCTAGCTGTCTGCTGAGAGGGCCTAGAAGCAATGACACACCAGGGACAATGAACATACCTAGCACCCTGTTCTTGGTTTCTAACTATAATACTCAAAAAAAAAAAAAAAAAAAAGCCTGATTCCAAGCCTGGGGTATGGAAAGTACAAAATGAGCCTGGAATATCTTTTTGTGCCAGAAAGTAAGAAAGTGCTCAAAATGATGGGAACTTGTCAAAAAGACACAGAAGTCAGCTTGAAGGGGCTCCCGCTGGCTACATATGGGACAATTTTAACATCAAATAATGGTAGTAATGAATTATAGGCCATTGAATAACAGAGGAATCTATAAATTCATACTGATATACATAAATGAGGGAGAAGGGAAAACTCTTCCTTACAGAAAAGTCAACTAATAACTGCAGAAGGAACAAAGGAGTCAGCAGACCACCACGTGGCAATCAGCACAGTAAAAACTGTTTCAAGCAAGCCAGTGGATTGGTAACTACATAGTCTCAAAGTACCTCCCCACAAGTTACTTATTAATTACAAAGGGAAAAAAGCAACCTTCCCTTGAAGAGACCTGGCAGCCACCACCTTAACCAAGGGATCGAAATTAGCAGCAAGAGTAATAAGTATATTTCTGTGGAATTCCTGCCAGAAACGCATAACTAGATTTTAATCATGAGGAAACACACAAACCCAAATTGAGAAATGTTCTACTGGCCAGTACTCTTCAAAACTGTCAAGGTCATGAAAGACAGAGGAAGACTGAGGGACTGTTCCAGATTAAAGGCAACTAAGACAAGGTAAACGTGATGCATGATCCCAGATTGGATCCTGGACCAGAAAAAGAACATCGGTGGGACAGTCAGCAAAATTTCAATAACACCTATAGATTAGTTCATAGTACTGTATCACTGCTAATTTTCTGGTTTTGATAAATAACCAGAGTATAATTAAGATGTAACATTTGAGGATGCTAGGTGAAGGTACATGGGAACACTTAACTCTTTATGCAACTTTTTTCTATTTTATTTTTTGGGTTTTTTTGTTGTTTTTGTTGTGTTTTTTTGCGGTACGCGGGCCTCTCACTGTTCTGGCCTCTCCCGTCGTGGAGCACAGGCTCCGGACGCGCAGGCTCAGCGGCCATGGCTCACAGGCCCAGCCGCTCTGAGGCATGTGGGATCTTCCCAGACCGGGGCACGAACCCGTGTCCCCTGCATCAGCAGGCGGACTCTCAACCACTGGGCCACCAGGGAAGCCCTATTATTTTAAAATGAAGAATTAAAACAGAAAAAAAAATTTTTAAATCGTCAACAAATGGTAAAACTAATAGTTGAAAGTTTGATAAGTTCTGAACCACAACTTTTATTGTTTAGATAAAGGGCACTGTTGGGACAACTGGTCAAACGGGAATGGAGTCTGAAGATTAGATGTTAGTACTATATCAATGTCAACTTCTTGGCGTTGATGACAAATCTATGGTCACCTAGGGGAGCGTTCTCATCTTTAGCAAGTATACACTGCAGGAATCTGAAGGAACGGGATGCCGTGTCTAAGTCTTATTCTCAACTGGTTTGGAAAAAAAATATGTATACATATATAGAAAAAATAACAAAGCAAACATGGTAAAATGTTAATGACTAGGGAACCGGGATAGAGGGTATATGGGATTTCTTGATAGTATTCTTGCAACTTTTCTATAATTCTGAAATTACTTCAAAACAAAATTTTAAAACATTAGGGAGATTGGGTCAAAACGTACAGGGCTATGAATGTCTGGGAAAGATGTGTTGCTTTTATCCTACAAAGAAGAGCCATTGAAAGTTTCTAAGGCAGAACATAATGCAAACAAAGGCTGGTAGATGGAGCAGTCTAAAGTTGAACCAAGGGTCAAACAAAAGCACCACTGACCAGTGGAAAGGAGAGACTTCGAGGCAACTTCCCAGACTCCAGCCGATGCATGTAGAGATAGACTTCAACCTGAGGTGTGGCATCACTGATAAAGCGAATGACTTCCAGGGCGTGAAGGACATCAGAGTACTGCTCCTTGCGATACATCATCACCAGGGCATGGGACTCATGGTGTGGAGGCAAGATGCCTATAGAGACCCGGGGAGGGGAAAAAAAAAGGGCAAAATACTGAGGCACCAATCCAAATTCCTCTTCTATGAAAGAGAATCCTGTGCGAAGCTGCCTACCACAATTAGACTAGAACTCACACAAATATTTAGTTTACCGTATAGATTATCTTTTAGAAATTCACACTATAAATCAAATTTTAAACACTATCAATATTCGAATGGCAACTACATCATTGATATTAAAGAGAAATGAAATGACATCACAAAGCCTTTGAGTAAATGTGCCACATAAGTTCAAGATAAATCACACCAATTACAATAATGATTTAATTCAAGTTTACAGTTGTCAGCCTCAGGCTACCCTTAGCTCCTAAAGGCCTATCTCCAGTTGCTGAGCTTGGCCCCTAATATGGAATTGTTCCCATCCCCCAACCTCCACAATTCGTATGTTGAAGCCCTAACCCCCAATGTGACCATATTTGGCAACAGGGCCTTTAGGAGGTAATTAATGTTAAAAGAAGTCATAAGGTGGGGCCCTAATCCAACAGGGCTAGTGCCCTTATAAGAAAAGGAAGAGCCACCAGAGCTGGCGTGGTTTCTCTCTCTCTGCCGTGTGAGGACACAGCAAACCAGGAGGTGCCGCTTCACCAGGAACAAAATCGGCCAGCACCTTGATCTTGGACTTCCCGGCCTCCAGAACTGTGAGGATATAAATTGTTATTCAAGCCACCCAGTCTATGGTATTTTGTTAAGGGAGCTGTAGCTGACAACACAGCCCCCTTCATCTTCGAACCACCACCAAGTGGTCAAATCCTTTTCTTCTCCAACAACTAAAACTTGCTCAAAGTCCTAAAGTCTCTTTCGAAGGAAAAAAAATCTCTAATTTTCACTACCCAAGTGACCTTACATTACATTTCAATGCCATTTTATGCTCATTAATATATCTAAACATGATGTCTACTCATTAGACTTTGGGGCAAGAACCACATTTTTTTAAATACAAACAAATGGCATGGAGAAAACACAGTGGAAAGAGCACTGGATGGGCCTTCAGTCAACTAGTCCCAGAGGTGTTAACACCAAGATGCTCACAAATGTCTCTCCGGGCACTTGTTTCCTTATCTGGCAGAGGCAGGAAATGGGATGGGTGAGCATCTCACCAAATGTTCTCTGCAGAATATGAGCCCCAAGGGTCTTCATGAGAAAGAGGGTACAAGAGACAAATACATTTGGGAAGTGGTGACAATGAAATTAAGGCTTTAAGTTTTGCTATAAAGAAAAACATCTTCCTTTATTTACCCCAGCCTCATTAAACTTCATAAAAATGTATCGTAGCCCAAGCTCCAGAGTCAAAGTTCCTGGGTCTGAAGTCTAGCTCTGCAGTTAACTGGCTGGGTGACCCTCAGCAACTTACTTGCTCTTCCTGTGCCTTAGCTTCTCCATCTGAAGAATGGGAAGAATAATACCCATCTCACACAATTGTAATGATGACTAAACAAATTAACATACATAAAACACTCAAAGTACATGGCACATACTAAGCTAGTTTAAGTGTTATTAGCTAGTACACTTGACTATGGATCTCTCTTTGGTGCAAACTACCACAGATCCAGTATTCTAAAGAACATTCTGGGAAACATAACTTGGATGAGCTCAGAAGACTAACACGGTGGGAGGTTAATGTTGGAACCAAACTCCCAACGTAGCGTGGCAGCTCTAAATCTCGAGTGCCTTTTTAAATTTATTTATTTATTTATTTATTTATGGCTGCCTTGGGTCTTCATTGCTATGCGTGGGCTTTCTCTAGTTGTGGTACACGGGCTTCTCACTACAGTGGCTTCTCGTTGCAGAGCACGGGCTCTAGGCACGCGGGCTTCAGTAGCTGTGGCCCACGGGCTCAGTAGTTGTGACGCACACGGGCTTAGTTGCTCTGAAGCATGTGGGATCTTCCAAGACCAGGGCTCGAACCCATGTCCCCTGCATTGGCAGGCGGATTCTTAACCACTGCACCACTAGGGAAGTCCCTCGAGTGCCTTTAGCGGCAAAAACAAGGGAGACTCACCTGATAAAGCAAGCCACGAAAAAAAGAGGTGATGAACAGCCTGACAGGCCTTGGCACTCAGCTGCAAAGTACAACTGTCCAGCTCATACTAATCCACTGGCATTATCAGTTAATAAGACACATAGTCTGTCCCAGCAGATATAAATATTATCAACCTTCCCACCTAAAAGGCACCCCTGGCAGGCATTTACTTTGATGGGCACTGGAAACACAATGCTCAGGGAAAAACCGAGGTCGTTTTCACACATTCTATTTTAACTGCACGGTGACCTATTAGAAAAGTGTACAAAGGCTGGCAAGATAAACAAAAAAGGCAACGCACAGTGCTTTCTAGCATGGCTTGCATTCCCTCGCTGGCTCCACATTACATAATCAGATTCGGGACTCCAGATTTTTCAAGTCCTGAAAATACAGTACATTTTGGAAAGAAAACAAGGTCTATAAGTCTAGCCTAACTTCAAATGGGCTCTACAAACCTGAGCTCAAATCCTAGCTCTGCCACTTACAGGCTATAAGGCCTCCGGCAAATTATTTAGCTTCAGTCTTTTTCCCCATCGGTAAAATTGGATATTGATAATTGCCTCACAAGGGAATTCTAGGATTACCCTAAATTTTGTTGTTTTTTTTAAAGAAAGAAAAGGCGGGTAGTAATGGATGGGTATTTTAATACATCAGCAGGCTCAGCAATAACAAAAAAAATCCTTAGCTCAAAAGGCATGCTGCCCGTCACTCCGGGCACCTAATACACTTTTTCTTCCACAGAAACTGAGCAAGACTGTTTTTCCTTCTCCTTCAGCCACTCTTCACTGTAAGTTATTCATCTGTGCTTCTAGGAAGTAAAAACTCTTCAATTCCTTTTTTGATTCTGACAGCACTCCTTAGGAAGTTATACCTCTACAGCTAGGAGTCGCAGACTAACAAATCAAGAGCTAAACCCTAGGAGTTAATTTAGCTCAATAGCCTCATTTTACAGATGAAAGAAGGGGGAAAAAAAAAAAAAAAAAGAGGCCTAGTGGTGTCTTCTGGAAGGTTACCAAGCTGACAGTAAAGCCCAGACCAGTTCTCCTTTCTCCCGCCCAATGCTCTTCCCACACCTTGTTTCAGGAAGGTGCATCACTGTCTCTTCTAATGTCACCTGACACTTAGAGTGACACGCAGTGGACTGCCTCGGAAGGTCACCTTCTTCCAGGCTTCCAAAGTGAGTGGAGATTCAAGC
Source organism: Platanista minor (assembly GCA_004363435.1). Lineage (NCBI taxonomy): Eukaryota > Metazoa > Chordata > Mammalia > Artiodactyla > Platanistidae > Platanista > Platanista minor. Next base: position 13,374 of record RJWK010031431.1, on the reverse strand, counting down.
TCCCGAGCTTAGACCCAGTACTCAGTAAAAGGCCTAAAGAAATCCTCTTTTTTCTGACTGATAAGATGCCAATGATCCCATCATTCAACATTCATTGAAGATAAAGCTTCCAACTCTTGGAAATCATACCTAGAAGCACCTTCCAGACCAATGCACGGTACATGGACGGGAGCGGGAACCTCTGACTAAAAGTACAAAGTTTCTCAAGATCTAGAAGAAGAAGAAGAAAACGATTAGATGCTTTTCATGCTGATCACAATAGGTAAGGGTGCATTTCATGTCTGAAAATTGAAAGTATAGTAAGACATCTCTTCAGAGGCAGGCTGCTATACAATCAGCAAATCTAGGAAAGGTAACACTAGACTGACTTCCAGCCCAGGTGCTCCAACTAGCTATGTATTTTTCTTTTCCAACTAGCTATTTAAAAACAATTAGTGTTTCACAGTGTAGGAGATGCATTTTGCATATGTTACTACATTCACTATAACATCAACAGTAGTTACTATTTATAGAACTTATTTCATTTATCCACATCGCAAGTTTGTTGGGTAGTTATTGTTTTAAAGATGCAGAAACTGAAGCTCAGAGCAGTTTAGTGACTTGACTAAGTTTACATTTGCTGGTGAGTGGCACAGTCAGCCTGCAAATCCTCACATTCACCAGTAAGCCACATTCAACCACCTTGGGCCTCAATTTCCCTACTTGTCAAGGGAGAATTATAATACTTAAAGCACAGACTGACTAGTGAGGATCAAAGATCAGGTGGGAAATGTTTTTGAAACTTTAAAACACTATGCATTTAAACTATTGTTTTTAACTATGGCTCAGTTTATTCTACTTTAATTAGCGATAGGACAGACCTTATTATGACTGGCTTAGAAGAAATAAAAATGTCAATGTATAATGCAGTTTCAGTATTTCCATAAAAGAAAATTATGGCAAGAGTTGCTGCAAATTTACCCAGAAGCTATGATGACACCTCTGAAAATTGAGAAAAGAAAATACATGGGTCTAATGAGAGAAAAAAATATTACTGACTTCTAAAGAGGCCTTTCAAAAAGGTCTGGCTCTGACTCAGTGAAATATAAACTTGAAAAATCCTTAACTTCTCCCAAAATATACCATTCTGTTGCCATCCTATCACTAAAAAATTACGGCAGGTAACCAATACCTCTGGACATCTTTAAAGGTAACATTTAATTTTAGAAGATCTGGGAATGACTGAGAACCAATCAGGTAAATTTAACTTATAAAACTCACCCAGACAGTCATCTTTTAGGAGAATTTCTAATGATTTCTTTTCTTCAACTCCACGAAACCCCACTTTTTCATAATATACTGAACGGAAGTTTCTCTGGGAGTCCTCAGTCATGTTTCATTCTTGGAGAGACAGAATAGGGAGCAGAAAAAAGTGAGCCTAGAAACAAATGAAGAATTGATGAAAAATTTAACGATTTTCTTCAACTTTTCCATGAATCTGATACACTATGATAAATGGCCTGCCCTTGCATAGGACTCAGTATTAAACCTTCCCTTTTACACAACCCTAACATCACCTCACCTTTGCACCTTGGCCAAAAACCAAGATATAAAACAAAAGTCCTCTGACCTGCTATAACAGATGGCAAAAGGTTCATGCCTTAGCACTCCTATTTTACTTAGGAGAGAACCTAGCACAATGGTATATTCTGCAGCCGTTACACATGTTCAAAGAAAAAAGTTACTGAAATAGGAAGACAGACAAAATGTCATGCAAAAGGGATTACCAAATATACATGATGACTGTTTAAAAATTTTTTTTAATTAGACTATTCTGAAATATTAACAATGGTTATCTTTAAGCAGCAGGATTCCAGATGATTTTAATTTTCTTTCTTTGGCTTAGCTGTCTTTTCTAAAATGGGCATTTGGTAAAACAAAAAACTAAGTTATAGAAAGAGTAAAAAAACAAACAAAAAAAAAACAAACCCAAGTACCTCACTTAGTTTTCCTTTAAACACAATTCTATCAAATGTAATTGTCAAAATTCAAAACCCACAACAGATTAAGCATTAAATTATAAACCAGAAGAGGGGCAGGAATGTAGCCGGTTGACAAGTGATGTCACAGAGTTGGAGACAATAACGACTTAGAATCTGGCATCAGACCTCAAAAAGTTCGTTGGTCTCTGGTTCTTTCACAATAACCTTCAGTAGACTGAAGGCAAGTCATCAGGAAAAGGTCAAATTAGGTTTGTGTTTTAAGAACAGAATGGATGTAATGCATTTTCCAAAAAATATAGCACTGCCTGCCCCAAACGCTTAAAGCATCGGTGCAAAGAGTATAACCCTCAGATTTTAGAAATTCTGAGATGTCCCCAGGGACTAGGGGAGGGCTGAGTTCTAGACAGCCAAGGTCTTCCTTATTCACAAGATACTCACTGAGCCGATTTGGGCACAGGAAAGAACAGAATTCGTTTAGACTGTGGAATTCTACAGGGTACTGAGCTCTTAGGACCAAACGTTTTTTGAAAGCAGGATTCCAAAGCATTAAAACACTAAATACGGTGGGATTTATTTAAAAGCAGCATCCAAACAGCTGCAAGGCGATTCGGTGGCTGCCGTCTAAGGACACCATCCTCTGACTGCAATGCAACAGCAAACGCGTCCTCCGGGAGGAAATAAAGTTTCCTTGCTGCCCAGCAGCGCCCACCTGACGGGAAAAGTAAACACACCCTGATCCAAGACCCCAGGTCCCACTCTCCCTATTGATGCTTCACCTCTAGTAGTGGAAACCACACCGGGGTTCACACTAAGTGATCCGGGGAGGAAGCGGAAACCTGGCCCGGTGCGCTGACCTGCCGACAGCCCAGGGCCGGCCGGGCTGAGGGAGAAGGTTGGACACCCGCGCGCAGCGGATAATACCCAGCTGCCGCGGCGTCCGCCGGACGTGACGTCAGCTCCGCTCCACGGGGCGGTGCCGAGAGCGCGCGTGCGCCGAGAGCATGCGCGGAAGCTCCATCCACGCCGTGGGGCCGCAGACCCTGCAACCCAGACCTGTGAAATAGCGGGATGCAAGTCAACCTAGCATCTCAAGCTTCCCGCCCATTCCCCGCATCCGTCTCCCTCCTCCCCCTACTCATTCCTGGTCTGGAGAATCTCGCGACTACCTTACTCCCGCTGTCCCGGGCGGTGAGTGCCCGGGGTGCTCTCCCCAACCCTACCCGGGAGGTGATCGCAGACCCCAGGATGGTGCTCCTTAATCTGTCTGCGGTGGCAGACCCCTGCTTTGTTTTTATTTCCTTTTTCCTCGTATGTGGAAATAAATGACCAACCAAATGAGAAGTGTAAAGCAACTTATTGAGAATTTGCTGTACGAGTCAGTCAGCCCCACTATCACTTCTATTTTGGCAGAAACTCAAAGGCAGGCAGGGGAGGGGAAAGGTTGATAGTGGAAAAAAAGGGAAGGTTTCAGGTGTGCCCTCGTCGGAGGCTGTTGGCATAGGGAAGCTGCAGGTAGAGAAGCAGCTGGGTGTCCTATGTGATCCGTTAGCCACATCTGGCTTTCTCTGGCTGGTCCTAAGTTGAAAAGCAGGGATACAAATTAGGAAAGCTGTAAGTTACTAATCAAGTGCAGGCCAGTTGCTACAGGAGTTATTGTTCCGCTTCCTGGGTTGTTTCTACAGCTAGCAGTCAGGCTGGCTTCCTAGGCTGGTTTTTGTAGATAAGGGGCTGTTTTTCTAGGCAGGTTGTGGGTCCCTTCTATTTTCATATATGGTCAACCACCGTCTGTACATTCAGCCTCTCAGTTAAAACACTATAAATTCTTTGAATACTGAAGTTTAAAAACAAGATATATAAGCCCCAACTTTTTAGACTCAGAAGACAAAATTACTCTTTAAAATAGCCATTAAAGTTTATAAACACTTTCTCTGCTTACCTTGTCACAGACCAGCACTGGTCTCAGGAACAGCCCTCTGAGCAGTACCAGATGAGTGGGTTTTTAAACCACTTGGGTTTGAGAGGAACTGTTACCAAGCCAGGTTTGCTTTGTCCAATGCATAGCAAGCCAAACGCTGAGACACCAAGGTTTGCAGCAAAGAGAGGGAGAACTGTCTCAAATCGGCTTCCCTGAAAGGTAAGAGGCTTGGGATACTTATGGGCTAAAAAATAAAGCAGGGAGATCAGAGTCATGGGAAAGGTGACTGGGAAAAGGTGTGGGAAGGTCATTCTACGCAGGTGTAACTAAGCTACAGGCCTTTGCACGTTCAAAAGATCACCAAGAAGACACTCACGCATGCCCAGTTGGAGGGTCGGTGGTCCCATCCAGTCTTAACCAGCTCAGTTCAAACTAGACACAGCTGATTCCAAGTTCCTGCAAAACAACTCGGGCAAACATCTTGTTACCGAACACGAGTCCCTGTGCCCAATGCACAGTGAGCCCGGCAAGACAGAAATGTCAGAGTTTGAAGCAGAGAAAGGTTTATTGCCAGGCCATGAAAGAAGACAGGTGGTTTTAAAACCCCTTTTATAGGAAAGGTGAGGGAGGGCTGTGGTTAGTTGTTGAAAACTTCTTGGTGTCCAATCCTTTGTTCTTACAGCTGTCCATGTAGATCAGGTCATGGTCAGGTCACGATGTTCCTATAAACCTCCATCAAAACAAATGTTATTCTCTGTTCTACAGCTTTTTATCTAAAGGTGTAATACTCTTAAAGGTAATAAATCCCGTAGGCAAAGCAACATCATTACCCCTCATTTTACTTGGTCAAGTGCGTATGCCAGGTACCCTGGCCGGGTGCATTCGTCCAGCACCCGGGTGTGGGTCCTCTGCTCACTGCCCAGACTCGGCTGAAGAGGCAGGTCTCAGCTGGCAGCGCCTTCAGGGCCGGGTCCCCAGCCCCAGCCCCGCCGTCATCACTGAGGGAGCCAGGCACCCAACACCCAGCCAGCCCTCAGGCTCCTCAGGCCCCCCCCAAACAGGGTTGGGTCCCACAGACTGTGACCCAGAGTGACCACCACCACCAGGACCACTGCGATGCTGACCGCTGGCAGAGCGGGACCACTGACAGCCGTGCACTAAGGCCTTGCCCTTGCACTGATAGCTGTGCACCCGCCCCATCCCCGTTACTTTATTGCTTAGGCCACGGGCCACCTGGAGGACATGCAAGCCTTAAAACGACCTTGATGAGTGAAGGCAGGTGAAATGGATTTGACCCATGGTCTCAGTACCACCTAAAGAGAAGTCAGTTCAGTGATGGGAGCGGCTTCCCTAAGAGCCCAAATGTGTACAGAGCAGACCACACAGGGGCCAAGCTCTAGAGAGACACTTAGAAATCAACAACACCAAAGTCCGTCCAGTTACGGTGTCAGTAGGTTTGTGGTGTAACGGCTACACGGAACTTTAATAAAGAAGCGCGTGATGGTTGAAGGCAAACATTTGTGCTTCTCTCCCTGACCCCGCAAACACCATCTTTAGCTCTTCAGCACTGGGGTTCTAAACCTTGCTTAGGCAGGGTTACTTCACATTAGCAAGTAGAGTTTTTCAAGTTTTAGCTTTCAAGAATTCCATTTACTTCATCTAAACTTTGGACCAGTCACTAAGTTTTACAATCTTCTTTTTCTTACCTTTAAAGTAGAACTAATAGTGGTGATGATCTCACAGAGGTATTGGAACGATGAAGTGAGAAAATGTGTGAAGTTCTTGAAATGCTGTTTCCCCAGAGAACCACGTGGCCTATTCCCTCACCTCAATTTTGATCAAATGTTCCCTCCAAAGTCCTATTCCAGCCACCCTACCTAAAACAGCAAACCCATTACCTGAATCCCAGTCTTCCCGTACTCACCTCCACTTTTCCTTTCTTCCACAGCGCTTATTGCAATCTTAGCAGGCAATAAAATTTTGTGAAACTGAATTGAAATAAGAATTTTAAAAGTCACAGGTGCCCTTTGTTTGAATGTATCCCTTGCTATCTTCTCCCCTTAACGCCCTGTAACCTGACGACCCTCTGGTGGTTAATTATTCTTACTAAAATTATGGGAATAACTGCCCTGCTAGTCAACTCACTTTCAAGATTGAAAGGGACTCAAAGGTCAGCCCGTTCCATTCAATGTGATGGGGCTGAGAGCTAGATTTCAGGGTATGAAAGCAGCCCAAAGTGTTTAGGAATGGCATCACATCTTTTTAAATTCACCTGTGGTAGGATAGTAATTATCAAATACCATCAACGTCCACCGCCTGCCCCTCTTTTTTTAAAAGATAAGGCAATGGAGACCCAGTGAGGTTATAGCTCTAAGGCAAGTGTCTTCATTTTGAGCAGCAAGCAAAATTAACATAGTAAAAAAAATCCGTTAAAGCATGATTGGGGGAATATATAAATTCAGATGACTGACGTATAAAATCATACCCCCAAAACATTTGAAGAGGGAACAAGTCTGGATGGTCCCGGAGGCTCATTTTCTCCTTCATTGCGGTCATTTGGTGGAGAACTTGTTCAGCAGGTCTGAGTTGGCTAATCATAGGCAGACACCAGCTGCAGGCCCCCAGAGGCTCCCCTTTCTGACCAGGGAGCTTCCCTTAGTGTCATAGCAGATCTGTGCTTCACCCAACCCCATCACTGTAAATACGTGAAAAATTAAGAGGAAGGGGCTCCCCTTGATTGTGATGCTTGGCCGCAGTGCCTGGACCCTCTATGCCTTGCCTAAGCTGTGGAATAGAATCGAAGGATTGCATATGCTCCACTATTTTCTACTTGTAAATTTTCCCTCTAATAAAGCCTCCTTTATACTTGCATCATTTGGCACTGGTGGTGTGTTTTCATGACCCTTTTGCGGGATACGTGATTGTATACAGAACTGTCCTGTTAGAGGGAGGAAATATTACTTTACCCGTCAAAACTGGTAGGATATGTATTACGTGGATGTGATTATAGCCTTCCAATACTGTCCTGGTATATGGAAACCTCTGGTCAGAGGTCAGAGGTTGCCTCGTGCACATGGGGTCATTTAGCTAATAATGAATCCATTAGCCACTGGTAATTATTTGACCTTTGCCCTGTTTTATATTTTGCATGAATCTTTGGCCCTTTTAGTGTCAAGATGGCAGGTAAAGTCATCAAAGTTAAAATGAAAACTCCATTTCAGTTTCAGTGAAGCTAGAAAAAAATATAAAGTAGCTGAAGCATTTCCAGAAGCACTAGAGAGCAAGCAGGGCACACGTAGGAGAAAGTAGAGAGAGACCCCAAAGCTGCAGACCTCAGAGCCAGCAAAACACATCTCCCAAAGGCATTTTTATCAGGAACAGATATTAGAATTTGCCAAATGCTTTTTCTGCATGGAGATAATCACGTGGTTTTTCATAAGCACTTTGCTAATATGGTGAATTACACGGATTGATTTTCAAAGGTAAACAAATTGTGCATTCCTGGGATAAACATCACTTGATCATGATGTATTACCGTTTTTATATATTGTTGGATTTGATTTACTAGAACTTTGTTTATAAATTTTGCATCTATTTTCATGAGGGATGATGTTCTTTAGTGTTCTTTTTCTTGTAAAGTCTTTGTTTGGTTTTACTATCAGGCTAAGGCTGACCTCATAGAACAAGTTGGGAAGTATTCCTTCTTCCACTTCTATTTTCTGGAAGAGTTTGTGTACAACTGGTGTTAGTTATTCCTTGAATGTTTGGTAGGATACACCAAGGAAACCATCCGGGCCTAGAGATTTTTTTGTGAGAAGGTTTTAAGCTATATATGCAATGTCTTTAAAAGATAGAGGGCTATGCAGGACATCTATTTCTTCTTGATTAAGCTTTGGTAGTTTAGGTCTTTCTAGAAATTTCTCCATTTCATTTAAGTTTTAAAATTTATTGCCGTAAAGTCTTCCATAATGTATCTTTATTATCCTTTTAGTGGCTGTGGGATTTGCAGTTACACGTCCTACAGTGAGATCACCCCTCTCACTCAATTATATTGGTAATTTGTATCTTCTCTCTTTTTTTCCTGATCAGTCTGGCAGGAAGTTTATCAATTTAGTTGATCTTCTCAAAGAAGCAGTTTTAGGTTTTATTGATTTTTCTCTATTAGTTTTCTGTTTTCTACTTCACAAATTTCTATTCTGATTTTTATTCTTACCTTTCTTCTGTTTTCTGTAGTTTAATTTGCTCTTTTTTCCTATATTCTTAAGGTGGAAACAGCTTGGAGACTTTTTTTTATAATACATGCATTTATTACTATAATTTCTCCCTGAGTATTACTTTAACAGCATCCCACAAATTTAAATAACTCAGTTCATAATCCTTCCTAATTCCCTTCGATTTCTTCATTGAACCATGGATTATTTAGAAGTAGGTTATTTAGTTTCCAAATATTTGAGGAATTTTCCAGAGATCCTCCTATTTCTGATTTTTAATTTAATTCCGTTGTGGTCAGATAATGTACTTGTTATGACTTGAATTCTTTTAAAACTATAGGGAATTATTTAATGGTTTATCTCGGTAAATGTTTGATATATACTTACTATGTACCTTGGTGTTGTTGGGTGGAGAATCTTATGCATATCAAGTTTTTCCCTCTGTTTGGCTTATTTCATTTAGCATAATGTCCTCTAGATTCATCCATGTTGTCACAAATAGCAGGATGAGTTGGCATCCTTGTCTTGTTCCTGATCTTAGGGGAAAATCTTTCAGCTTTTCACTGTTGAGTATGATGTTAGCTATGAGTTTGTCTTGTACAGCCTTTACTATGTTGAGGTATATTCCTTATATACCAAATTTATTGAGAGTTTTTTAAATCATGAAATGATGTTGAATTTTATCAAATGCTCTTTCTGTATCTATTGAGATGATTGTGATCTTTATGCTTTATTCTGTTAAAGTCGTATACCCATTTGTTGATTTGTGTATGTTGAACACAAATACTTGCATCCCAGGGATAAATCTAACTTCTTCATAGTGAATGATCCTTTTAATGTGCTGTTGAGTTCTGCTTCCTAGTATTTTGTTGAGGATTTTTGCATCTATGTTCATCAGGAACATTGGCCTGTAATTTTCTTTTCTTGAAGTGTCCTTGTCTGGCTTTGGTATCAGGGTAATGCTGGCTTCATAAAATGAATTTGGAAGGGTTTCATCCCCTTAAATATTTTGGAGGAGTTTAAGAAGGTTTTTTTTTTTTTTTAATGTTTGGTAGAATTCATTAGTAAAATCATCAGATCCTGGGCTTTTCTTTGTTGGGAGGTTTTTGATTACTAATTCAATCTCCTTACTCATTATTGGTCAATTCAGATTTTCTATTTCCTCATGCTTCAGTAGGTTGGTAGGTTGTATATTTCTAAGAATTTATCCATTTCTTCTAGGTTGTCCAGTTTGTTGGCATATAATTGTTCATAATATTCTTTCATTTCTGATTTTATAGTATTTGTGTCTTCTGTCTTTTATTCTTTGTCAGTCTAGCTAAAGTTTTGGCAGTTTTCTTTATCTTTAAAAAAAAAAACCTAGCTCTTAGTTTTATTGATCTTTTCTATTTTTTTTCTGGTCTCTATTTCATTTATTTCTGTTCTGACTTCTGTTAGTTCTGTTCTTCTGCTAACTTTGGGTTTGTTTGTTTTTTCTTTTTCTAGTCCCTTAGCTATAAAACTAGGTTGTTTATTTAAGATCTTTTTTGATGTAGACCTTTATCAGTATAAACTTCTCTCTTGGAACACTTTTGCTGAATCCCATAAGTTTAGTATGTCGTGTTATTTTCACATGTTTCAAGATATTTCTTTTTAATTTATTTTTGGCTGCGTTGGGTCTTTGTTGCTGCCCACAGGCTTTGTCTAGCTGCTATGAGCGGGGGCTTCTCATTGCGGTGGCTTCTCTTGTTGCGGAGCACAGGCTCTCGGCGCTCAGGCTTCAGTATTAGTGGCACGAGGGCTCAGTAGTTGTGGCTCGCGGGCTCTAGAGCGCAGGCTCAGTAGTTGTGGTGCAAGGGCTTAGTTGCTCTGCTGCATGTGGGATCTTCCTGGACCAGGGCTCGAACCCGTGTCCCCTGCATTGGCAGGCGGATTCTTAACCACTGCGCCACCAGCGAAGCCCCTCAAGATATGTCTTGAGCTCCCTTTTGATTTCTTCTTCCACTCGTTTATTAATGAGTGTGTTGTTTAATTTCCGTATATCTGTGCATTTTTTTCAGTGTTCTTCTTATTACTGATTTCTAGTTTCATACCATTGTGGTCAGAAAAGACAGTTGGTGGGAAATAAACCTGTCCTTCTTATTCCACACCTTCACTGGAGACAGAGGGCCAAAAATTATTTTTAATCTCACCATTTTCTTTATTCATTCACCACATTTCAACAAAAGTTTTGTCAGAAAAATAATTTAAGAAGAAATTTACCCAAGTAACAATGCATTTGATAAGGGCAACCTAAGTAGCACATAAGAAAGACCAGAGAAATTGAGGTACTGTTGCCTGGAGTGGTAGGTGAAGACACCGTGGAGGAAAGAGAATTTGAGCTGAGTATGGAGAATTTGAGCCATTTCCTTCTTTCTGTTGCCTCTGAGGCCAAACCAAGTGCTTCCAGATTCTTCTGGTGCAATTTAGGAGACATGCCAGATGCTGAAACACATATAATCGCTGTCAGATTAATTCCACGATCACTAAGTAGTTGCTTCTTTGTTCATATTTATCTTTGTAATGATCACGAGCAGGCATTTTTTGTATAAGTGACGGTATTTTTGACAAAAGAAACAGTACCCACTAACCACAAGGGAAATGATAATATGTATGTGGAAATGGGACTTGGCCTATGGCAGCTGTGTGGGTATCACAAGAGATAAGGCTTGAGAGCAGGAAGGGTCAGATGGAGAAGGTCAAAGGAGCTTGGACCAAGTGTGGGCAGCGGACAGGTGACTCAGATCAGGAAGACTATGTAACCATGGGTCTCAAAGACCTGTAAAGGGAAGAGACTTGGAGGTAGGAGGGCCTCTCTGGAGGTGCAGAGGGAAGGAGGGAGGGGTTTGGGCAGCTGATAGGCTATGAGAGGTCACAGCTAACTTGGGACTCAAGACTGGACATCTGGGATATGGGGCATGAAAAATCAAGATGAGGGAGTCAGCAAGGTTTGAGAACTGGCCTCATACCCTTGCAAATAGGCTGAGCTTGAGGCAACAAAAGTCTGCATTTGATGCCAAAGTCCAGAAGCAGTTATAGACCGTATGCCCATGTGAAAGTGCAAAGCTATGCTGTTAAAGGCACCGTGAAGAACAAATTCTAGGACACTCAATCAAGTCTGGAAGAAAATACATGCTGATAACTCCCTCCACTTGGGGTGAGGTGTTGCCAGACTTCCGCAGTAGAAACTCTGCTCGGTGTAATTCTCAGTGGAAGCAGCAGAGGGCAGCAACGGTAGGCGGTTGGGATGTTCCTCGCCCTGAGCTAAGGAGAATTTCATGCCTAAGGGGGCGTTGGGATTCTGCCTCCACCAAGATCTAGCAGCTATTTCCAGATGCTGGAGAAGGGAAGATGGACCCTGGCTTGTCAGGTAGACCACAGATCCATCTTCTTCTTGCAGATGGAAATGCTGAGCAAGGTAACAAAGACCTCTTTATTCTATCAACTAAAAAGAATAACAGCTCAATTTATTGAGTGCCTTGTGTTCTAAGAGCTGTATGCATATTACGCCTGTTAACTATTTTAACAAATGGAAGCAATTGGTGGTATTATTTCCAGCCACATTTTATAGGAGGTGAGTTCAAGTGGATGCAACTTGTAAATGGTTGATATCTGGCTCCCATACTTAACCTACATTGTGTTACCTGTCTGTGAAGTGGTACTGTTATTGGTGTGTGTGTGTGTGTGCGCGCGTGTTTGCTCTTTGGTGCATAGTTTTTGTCAGTTGTTTAGATTTAGGGTAAGATGGAGAATTTGCAGGTGTTTTGGATCTTTCTTATAAACTAAAACACTGTAAGGCAGTAACAAGATTGCTGGAGTGGAGCTACTTAACGTGTAGTCCTCTGATTAGTGCTGGTCCACGGACTGTGTGAGATGGGTGTGCAGCCCAGGAAGTACAGAAATTCAGAGCACACCCTTAGACACTCTGATAGCAATTTGAGAGAGTAGTTGTATGCCTATTGAATCTAATAATAAAAATTGAGGGCTTGAATTTGTATCTTTTGAATTTCATTTTCTAGTAATTCATATTTATTATATTTGAGAAGAGTTAAGTCCACAACAGACTGGAATTTTTTTTTTAAAGCTGGTTCTTGCCCACAAGATTGCATGAGAAGCACCGCAGTGGAGTTCCTAACACAGACATAAAAGTCTGTAGGATTTTAGATCTGTTCCTTTTACCAGGGAAATGAACACCCCACGCAAGTATTAAAACATGGAGGAGCTACTCCTGTAAACCCTTCAACAGCTCCACTGATGGTCATGATTAAAATATAACAAAGAGGGACAAGGTGGGAGCAGAGGAAGGAGGGAAGTGGAGACGGGGAGAAAGGGGAAGGAGAAATCGTGAAAAGACTTAAAAAGGAGGGGCTTCTCCGGTGGCGCAGTGGTTGAGAGTCCGCCTGCCGATGCGGGGGCCGCGGGTTCGTGCCCCGGTCCGGGAAGATCCCACATGCCGCGGAGCGGCTGGGCCCGTGAGCCGTGGCTGCTGAGCCTGCGCGTCCGGAGCCTGTGCTCCGCAACGGGAGAGGCCACAGCAGTGAGAGGCCCGCGTACCGTCAAAAAAAAAAAGGAGCAGGACACTCTTCACTTCTTGTAATGACTCAGGAAAAGCGCAAAATTATAAAGAAACAGATGGTGTATGGAATCATTTTGTTTAACATCTGCCCTTAGGTATTGCTGAAGCATCTTTTGCACATACATTTGACACAGCAAAGGATCCCAAGATCCATGAAATAACCAGGCTTTCACAAGGATTTATTCCTAGTCACCCATCATGAAAAATACCTACTTTCAGTTGAAAGATGAGCCCTTGGCCTTATTCTAGCTTCGGCATCAAAAAGTTGCTATCTAGGAATGTCAGGGGAGAAAGGTTCTAGGAGAAGCGGCATTTCTCAGAGGAAAACAAAAACAGAAACAAAAAAGAACTTGTCAAGGCATAAGTAACATTTTTAAATGCAGCAGTGGAGTTTGTTACAGGAAAAGAGTAATAAAATGCAATGTCCTTTGTTCACTTGCAGATGTTTTCCTTCTTTGAGGAAATAAAGGGGAAAATGCTCAGCTCTGCCTTGATTCAGGAGCACCTGACCAGCATCGCACAGAGAGACGGCCATCCACATGATAGGATTTGCTAGGATGTGAGAGTCAGCAATGACTTGGAGAGTTGGGCCTGAGCAACTGCAAGAATGGGGAAGACGGCAGGTAGACGTTTGGGAGGAGAATTTGGGCATTAGTTCAGTTTGGGACATAG
>RJWK010031430.1:0-24215 GCA_004363435.1 Platanista minor | reverse complement strand
AAAAAAAAAAAAAAAAAAAAAACACCTAAAAAAGATACCATTTACAGTAGCACCAAAACCATGAAATACTTAGGGATAAGTAATGTGTAAGATTTCTAAGCTGAAAACTATAAAATATATTGAAGAGAGAAATCAAAGAAAACTTAGATAAATGAGATATACTGTGTTCCTGGATTGAAAGACTCAATACTGTCAAGATGCCAGTTCTCCCTAAATTGATCTCCAGATTCAATGCAATCCCAGTCAAAGTCCCAGCAGGCTTCTTTGAGAAACTGACAATCTGATTCTAATATTTATATGGAAAAGCAAAGGACTTAAATTGGCCAAAACAATTTTGACAAAGAACAATATTGTAGGACTCGTAGTACCTGATTTCAAGACTTACTATAGTAATCAATACAGTGTGCTTTTGGTGAAAGGATGATAGATGGATCAAGAGAACACAAAACAGAACCTGGATATAGGCCCATACATATGTCAATTGATTTTTGATATAGGTGCCATGGCAATTAATTGGAGAAAGGATAGTCTTTTCAACAAATAGGGCTATTGGACATCTATATACAAAAACAAAACAAACCCCTCCAAACACTCAATCCATACTATACACAAAAAGCAATTTGAAATGGGTTATAGATCTAAATGTAAAAGCTAATATAAAACTTCTAGAAGAAAACAGAAGAAAGTCTTTGATACTTTGGGTTAGGGAAATATTTCGTTGGACATAAAAGTGTGAATCATAAAAGAAAAAATAATAAAATGAACTTCATCCAAGTTAAAAACTTCTGCTCTTTGGGGCTTCCCTGGTGGCACAGTAGTTGAGAGCCTGCCTGCCGATGCAGGGGACATGGGTTCGTGCCCCGTTCCAGGAAGATCCCACATGCCGTGGAGCAGCTGGGCCCGTGAACCATGGCCTACCCGTGAACTGAGCCTACGCGTCCGGAACCTGTGCTTTGCAACGGGAGAGGCCCACGTACCACAAAAACAAAACAAAACAAAAAAAACCACAAAAAAACAAAAAAACTTCTGCTCTTTGACAGACACTTATGAAAATAAAAAGACAATCCACAGACTGGGAGAAAATATTCGCAGAACACAAATCTGATAAAAGACTAGTAACCAGACTATATTTTTAAAACTCTCAAAACACGACAATAAGAAAATAACCCAATTAAAAAATTAGCAAAATATTTGAACAGAACATTTCACCAAAGAATATATATGAATGACAAATAATCACATGAAAAGATGCTCAACAGTACTTATAATTAGGCAAATGGAAATTCAAACCATAACCAGATACCACTATACACCTATTGAAATGGCTCGAATTTTAAAAACCTGACAATGTCACAACGCTGGTGAGGATGTGGAGCAACTGGAACTCTTATACATTGCTGGTGGAAACTGGTGGAAATGCCAACTGGCACTGAAAAGGAGCAGGACCCTATGGTCCTCGCCCCCCATGTCTTCCGCCTGCCTTTTGCCTGTGGAAAAACTTTAGCCAAACAGTAAGTTTAATCAGAGAGGTGAGAAAATGCAGCAGCAAAGGAAAACAGCCAAAAACAAGACTAAATAATAATTGCTTAGTCATTAAGCATAGTCGAGGCTCCTCCTCAAGGACTATAGATAATATCCTGAGCCGTATCCCGTGAGCTGTCTTGTAGATACTGAAGCCCCCACCAGGTGGAGAAGTTAACTGCACAATGACCAGACTGTAGCCATGACATAAGCTGCCACAATTCTGAGAACTGGCCTCAAAGAATGGGAATCATTCTGCCATTTGCAACAACATGGATGGAACCTGACAGCATTTTGTTAACTGAAACAAGTCAGAGAAAGACAAATACTGTTATGACCTCATTTATATGTGGAATTTGAAAACATCAACCCATACAAACAGACAGTAGAATGGTGGTTACCAGGGGCTGAGGGGTGGAGGAAACAAGAAGATGTTGATCAAAGGATACAAACTTCCCTTCCCTTATTCATAAGATGAATAAGTTCTGGGGATCTGAAGTACAGCGTGGTGATTATGTCAACAATACTGTAATGTGTACTTCAAAGCTGCTGAGAGTGAAGCTTTAATGTTCTCACCATAATAACAGCAACAACAAAATGGTCATTATATGAGGTGAAGGATTAACTAACCTTATTGTGGTAAACATTCTGTAATATGTGCATGTATCAAATCATCACATTGTACGCTTGAAACTTACACAATGATAGACGTCAATTATATCTCAATAAAGCTGTGAAAAACATACCCCAATAAATCTGAAAAAAAACGGGGGCCACTGAGAGGGCCAGAGAAGCTGGTTTTGAGAGTATATGTCGTGAAAAAGGCTCAGAGTCACACTGGACTCTGGACTTAGCCTCAGTGAGTGTCCAGTCAGGAAAACAGAAAGCACCTCAGGTTTTCAAGCAGAACAGGACTTACTCCATAGGCTGAACTGATGGAATACATGGGGCCCAGATCACGTGCCTGTACCTTAGCAGCAAAGGAAGTGAGGACTGGGATTATCTGGCATTTTCAACTTTTCAGGTGGAGGATTCACCATAAAATAAGGGAGTCCAGATGCTAGAGGCCAAAAGGAATGACAAATGTTCACTATAGCTAGTAAATGTGAAAGTTGGGTTTCGAGCCCTTATCAACCAGGACCAAGGTCTTCATCATGACATGGCAGGTCTTGAGGTGGTGCCTGAATGCTGCTCCCAGGATCCAGAACCAGTCAGTCTGGAATGGGTTAATAACTGTGGCCCCACTACCATGCTCCCTCCACCGTGAGAGTGGTGAGCTCGGGGCTTCCCCTTGGCTTCGGATGCTTCTCTCAGCCCTACCCACACTGAGATCCCACCTGGGCCCTTTGGCACCATGTGTGTCTTCAGCCGGGAATGTCTTTTTTGGCTTAGGAGCGGCCAGGTCCTCAGAGAACAGAGGCAGGAGGGACACCCCCTTCATGGGTGCACAAGACGGGGAAGCTGGAGCTTTGAGCAGCATCCGTGTCCTGATAGAACAGGAAGGAGGGGCGGGAGGGCAGGGTGGCTTAAGGAAGACGAGGAGAGGCCAAGTTGAGGTTCTGAGATAAAAGCCCTTTCCTCCCCTCGGTCCACTTGCCCTGTTCTCACAGAAAGTCTGGCTCCAGACAACCCAGGCTCTCACCTACCTCTGGTCTCATCCTCTGTTGACCCTCCCAGGCTGCTCAGCACTGTCTTCTTCCCCCTTCCACCGATCTCTGGATCTTTCTACCTACTTCTTACCCACAGCACATCCTGAATCTCAGCCTTGAAACACTCATGCACCTAAAAACACTACCTGCAGGGAATAACACAGCTGAGAGAAAGGTATGGACCCCCTAATTCAAAACCGACCAAGCCTGGGAGGGCATCTTGGGAAAAGGAAACACGTGCAGAGCAGAGAGGAAAGAGAAGGAAGGTGCAGGGAACATCTTTGATACACACCCACCCAGCAAACATTCTCCACTCTGCCTCCTCTCCTCCCACAAAGAGGCTGAAATGGCCAGACACAGACCTTCCCAGCCTCCTTTGCCACAAAACTAGGGCATATGCTCCAATCCTGGCCAATAGGATCAATAAGAGGAGGAGTTGGTTGCTGTCTTCTGAGTGAGGTATTCTCCCCTGATGAAAGGAGCTGCATGGGTGGCAATGCCCTTCTTCTCTAGCCAGACATTGTCACATCTACACATGATGCTGGAACTGTGGCAGCCATTTTGTGACCATAAGGACAAGCCTAGGACCAAGTTATTATGCTGAAGAAGGCTGAGAAGAAAGATGAAAAGGGGTGTGCGTCCCTGATGACATTGCTGAGAACCAACCCTGGACCTTCCCTCATGTAGGTGAATTATGTGAGACAATGAAGCCCCTACTGTTTAATCCTCTTGTAGTTGGATATTTTGCTCTGTACAGCTGATACTATTCTGATGGATACAGAAATAAACCAGCATTTGCCAAATCCCCCAGTGTGTAAGGCTGTGTTAGGAGCTTTTTATTAGGTCGTTACTACTTTATCCTCATTGTACATTTGAGGAACCTAAGGTTTTGAGTGGATAAGTAACCTGCACAGAGTCACATACTAAGTGCCAGAGGCAGAACTCTAAGCTGTTGTGACTTTAAAAATTTACTGAGCGCTTATTACATCTTAGGCAGTCTCCAAGGGCTGGGGAGGCAGGGCAAAGGAGACAGACAAATCCGGGCTTTCAGGGAGGTTCCATTCCAGCAGAGGAGGCTGTAAACAAACAAGCAAGGTGATTTTAGATTAGCGATGATAGCTAAAACAGTCATAAATAGGGTGATATGGTGGAAAGTAACTGGGTTTCTGGTGTGTGTTGGAGGGGGAGTGAACATTTGAGACAGGGTGATTGGGGAGGGCTTTGTAGATGAGTCACATTTGAACTAAGCCCTGACAGACAGAAAGGAGCTGCCATCCCCATGTGAAGACCCAGCGAAGGGCCTTCCAGGCAGAGGGAGCAACATGTGCAAAGGCCTTGAGGCAGCAAAGAGCTGGGGATATTTGAGGAGCTGAAAGGAGGCCACTTGACTGGAGCTCAGTAAGGAATGGAAGAGACTAAGTTTGGAGAGAGGCAGGAGTCAGCAGCGCCTGTAGGGCCATGTAGGGCCTTGGAAAGAGTCTGGATATTATTCTGATTGAGATGAGGAGTCATTGAAAGGTTCTAAGCAGGGGATGGCATTATTTCATTTACGTTTTTAAGAAATATTTATCGGGCTTCCCTGGTGGCGCAGTGGTTGAGAGTCCGCCTGCTGATGCAGGGGACATGGGTTCGTGCCCCGGTCCAGGAAGATCCCACATGCCGCGGAGCAGCTGGGCCCGTGAGCCATGGCCGCTGAGCCTGCACGTCCGGAGCCTGTGCTCCACAATGGGAGAGGCCACAACAGTGAGAGGCCCACGTACCACAAAAAAAAAAAAAAAAAAAATTATTTTATTTATTTATTTTTGGCTGTGTCAGATCTTAGTTGAGGCAGGCGGGATCTTCGTTGAGGCATGCGAGATCTTTTGTTGTGACGTGAGCTCTTCGTTGTGGCATGCGGGCTTCTCTCTAGTTGTGGCACACGGGTTTTCTCCCTCTAGTCGTGAAGTGTGGGCTCCAGGGCGCATGTGCTCTGTAGTTTGTGACATGTGGGCTCTCTAGTTGAGGCGCACGAGCTCAGTAGTTGTGACGCATGGGCTTAGTTGCCCTGTGGCATGTGGGATCTTAGTTCCCTGACCAGGGATTGAACCCACATCCCCTGCATTGGAAGGTGGATTCATTACCACTGGACCACTAGGGAAGTCTCTGATTTATATTTTTGATAGGTCTCTCTGGATGCTGTGTGGGAATTGCATAGTAAGGGGTAAGAGTAGAGGCAGCAAGACCAGTCAGGAGGCCATTGGTGTGGCCCTAGAGAGAAGTAATGGTGGCTTGGAATTGGGGGGTGGCTTGGAAAGGGGTGAACAGATTCCAGCCAGGTTCCCAAGGCACAAGCAACAGGACTTGCCAGTGGATTGTATGTGCAGGATATGGAAAAGGGATAAATCAAGATTGGCTTTTAGTGCTGGGACTTGGGCAACTGAGTGGTGGTGATGTCTCAGGGGAGAGGAAGATGTTTGGGTGAAAATCAAAAGTTCTGTTCTGGAGTCCAGAGCTGGTGTTCTTCCCATCCTACCCCATTGCCTCCCTGCAGTTAGTAAAATACAAAGTTTACACGAGGAGTTATTACTGCCCTGTGGGCACATCTGAGTGATAAGTGATGTGAGGGAAGCAGGAAAGGACTCCAGGATACAGCAAAAGCTCTAAGAGAGAATTTTCTTGTCACCTCCAAAGTGCTTCTAAAGCACATTTGTTTACTGGGATCATTAAATTAGCACAGTGTCTTCTCAGGCTACCCCAGAAGCAGATCCTGAGACAAGAATGGGAGTGCATGTAGTTTAATTGGGAGGTGACCTCAGGAAGTACTGGAAGGAGAATGGGGATGTGGGAGAAGGAGGGGAAGGAGCCAAGATGGGGTTTATAATGAGCAGGTTACCACCATGGGCAACTGGAGTGTAGTCCGGCTGGGGACCTCTGCAAGAGAGTATAGAGCATGCATCAGAATTGTCCCACCCAAGGGAAGAAAGCTGGGTTCTTTATACTCCAAATCCCATTCACTGACCGAGGGTTGCTCCCAGGGGTATCAGCTCTCAGCATCTCTGTCTTCCCCTTACCCTGGCCCTCAGAGAAAGCCCTCAGATGGAACATCATAGGTGCTCACAGGAAGGAACGATCAGTGTGCACTAGAATGGCCAGTGCCGAGGGGATGGGGAAGGGGCACCAACAGCTCTGCCATTGCTAAACCAGCAAAATGTTTTCACTGCTACTAACCTTTAAGAGAGAGTCTCAAAACTACTAGACAGTAGTATTCAAAATGCAGTCAGTGAATCAGTGTCACAAACCGTTACCATTCACAATAAAGAATTTGTAAATCAACCCACGGCTTCTTTCAATGAGAAAGTCCTACTATAAAAAAGTCAGCTGTGCCTAATGACGAAAATTGATTTACATTCTGGTATAAGCTCCTTGTCTTCTTGCAGACTGGTAACAATTCACAGACCAGCATCTTCTGCAGTGCTATGCTAGACTGTGAGATCGTTGAGGACAGATGCTGTGACATGTTCATCTCTGTATCCCCAGGGCCTGGCACAGCGTCCAGTGTAGAGGAGGCACTTGGTGGATCTGTACTGTGCCATTTTACAGATGAGGAAACAGGAATGCAGGGAGGTTGCCTCCCAATTCTGCTGCTTGAACCCTCTAAACCTCAGTGCTGCCTCCTGGCCTGACAGATCCATTCAGGATGACCTCTCTCCTGAGAGAGTGACACCAATCGGAATCAAGCAGAGTGTCATTTCCCCCTTTAAGAGTTATGTATTGGGCTGTGTCTATCCCTAGGGATCAGTCATGCAGCCAAAGTTCTTTCCCATCCATGCTTCTGCCTGGACCAGGTTGCTTTCCATTCCTAGTGCCACAGGTAACTAGGTGGCCACCACTGAATACTGTCTTGCTGAGACTGATGATGACTGTATGATTCCTCAATGAAATGGGAAAACTCAGGCACCGGGAGTTGCCTTTTGGTGATTCTTCTTTTAACCACATAAGGCTGGCAAAGGACTCAGAAATTCTTGAAAGTTGCTGATGAGGGAGAACTCTTTGATCATTGTCACAGTGACTCATGCACAGAATAAGAGGGTCCAATGGGTAGGCTAGGTTAGGTTATGCTGCATTAACAACCCCCAAATCTGAGTGGTTCAACACAGCTAGAGTTTATTTCTGGGCCATGCTATGTGTCCAAGGGTGTGTCCCCAGCAGGTTCTGCTCATGTGTCCACTCAGGGACTCAGACTGGTGGAGACTCCATCTTGACATGTGCTGGTAGGACCATTGCAGCAGTGAAGGGAGGAGACTGGAGTGAGCAGCTCACTGGTTCTTAGAGCTTCCTCCTAGAAGGACACGTGCCCTGTGAGTTTCATTGGCCTGAGCGACTCAACACTCTCCTGACTCCCGAGCAGATGGGGACGTGAAATCCTACCAAGTGTGTGGAAAGCAGAGGCATCACTAATGGGGAACAGCACTAATGATAACCACAGATGTGCCCTCTGCTGTTAGCATGATCCTATCTCTCCGTATCCTCTTATATTTATGTTAGTAGCCTGTTTCAAAAGGCATTTAACGCAAGGGGGAGGGGATATGGGGATATATGTATACGTATAGCTGATTCACTTTGTTATACAGCAGAAACTAACACAACATTGTAAAGCAATTATACTCCAATAAAGATGTTTAAAAAAAGAAAGGCAGGGGCTTCCCTGGTGGCGCAGTGGTTGAGAGTCCACCTGCCGATGCAGGGGACGTGGGTTCGTGCCCCGGTCCGGGAAGATCCCACATGCTGCGGAGCGGCTGGGCCCGTGAGCCATGGCCGCTAAGCCTGCGCATCCGGAGCCTGTGCTCCGCAACGAGAGAGACCACAACAGTGAGAGGCCCGCGTACCACAAAAAAGAAAAAAATAAAAATAAAAAAGGAAAGGCATTTAAGTTTGCTGAACTTTGAGCAGGAGAACTTGAAGCATTCCATGCCCAACTCAATGAAACTCACCATATGATAACTCAACCCTTAGGTATGATCACCAGACTTTTGTTCCTTGTAACTTGCCCACTATACCACCTGCCCACCTGTTGGGTTGTTAGCTATTCTCTGCACCTGGATTCCCCATTGACATCACATCGATCCCTATGCCCTCTCTTCACCTGGAGTACTATTATTGCTAATCACTGTTCCCATCAAGTACCATCGTCTTTGCTGAGTACAGGAGAGCTTTTTTTCTGGCACCCACTACTGATTCCTTCCCCTGACCTAACCCTAGCCTCTGTTCCTCACCACCCCACCCACCATGGGCAGGTCTAGAATCAGCCCCATCCCCTCCCAGTCCATTCATCTAATTGAACTGGACCATGAACACCTCTCCTGAGATGTTTGCATTCTAGATTTGCATCCAGATAAACCAAGCATCCACACATTTTTTTTTTTCCCCTCATACCCTTCAATCCCAGGAGGTGTAGCTAAGATTTATGTAACACCTGCCCCAGTCTTCCTTCTGCTCAAGCCCAGGTTGCTAAGTTTAAGAACGTTTTCTGTTCCTACTTGTGGTGCCCAGCCAGAGCACCACCCACGGCAGATGAAGGGACGAGGTGGAAGACACTTCTGGAATAAGAGGGTGTCAGGACCAGGTTGAGCTGGGAGGAGTATCTGCTGAGGACGGCACACCCACAGTATGTTAGGTGTAAGCAAGAAAACCGTCAAGGGGAAGCCAAGGTCAAAGCCGGAAAGGCAGTGCCAAGTACAAGAGGCAAAAAGGATGGGAACGCAGGACACGTATCACAGGGCCTTACCCAGGAGGATCAAGAGTAGGCGAGGGCTCTGGGCCACCTGCCTTGCCTCTCTGTTCCCCACACCTTGCAAGCACTTCTAACCCAGCGTCAGAAACACTGGCTTAAGAGACCAAGAGACAAACAGAAGCTGAAAAATCCGTGCGTCTGTGGCTGTGATTTAGCTACATCTCAGCTAGTGCAGTGAACCAGCGGGCAGAACCAGGAATGACTAATACGAAGCTTTGGGGCTGGAGGAGTTCTGCACGGGCTCCCGAGAGGAAAAGGACACAGGGTTGGAGTCTCTCAGGTACTCCTTGGCCTGGCCCGGCGTGGCTGAGAACCGGAGGGACAGGCACAGCGGAAGGGCATCAGCGGTGCTACTCTGAGGCCTGCCGTGTGCTTAAGTGCGGGGCAGCCCCCTACCCGCTGCTGGTGGATCCCGGCGGGGCTTTGCTCCGCGAGATCGCTCCGCACTCCCCGCCACTGGCAGTCAGGGAGCACCGTGGGGCCGCACCCCGGGCACACCCATCCGCACCCTCCCCCAGGGTACCACAGGCAGCAGGCCCCAGAGGGACCCGGGAGTGGAAGAACCCAAGAAGATCGCGCACGAGAGGGAAGGAGCTGCCGCTTGGCGGGATGGTGTAAGGCGGAGGTGGGAGGTGCAGGGGGGGCGGTCCCTCTCATGGCTGTGTTCTGATTGGCTGAGGAAATCTCAGATACCATTGGTCTAAACCTGAAGTCGGCAGCTGACCTTAGCCTCTCAAAGGTCCTTCTGCAGCGTTTTGGGGGTCTTTGGGGTTGAGGGGTGCGGGGGGCTGATGGAGAGATTTCTGTCACAAGCGATCAGAACAGATGGATTGCACCCAACATTGGGGGCTACACTCCCAGATCCCAGGCATGCTAGCAATTCCCCTGGGCTCTGTCTCGTGCTCTCTGAGGTCCTAGGGGGGGCTATATCATCAACGTAGGGGGTGCCTCAGGCTGTCTGTACTCAGGGAGGCAGGCAGCACACCACACCACTCTGGCTTTACAGGAGGGGTGCGTGAAGATCTTCCCTCAGTTCTCTCCAGCCACATCTTTCCTTTCCTTTTGTCTTCATACCTGGACCAAGGAGAACACAAAAACTCCATGTGCTCATTGAAGCAATATCTTTCATCAGTAGACGCAGTGGAGCCTCCCAGAACACTCTGTGCCATTCTTCTTCCCTCTGTGTCTTGCAACCAGAGGAGAGTGAGGATACCATATCTTGGGGGTCTTGTCCCACCGTGGAAGGCACCAGGAACGCCCACCACCCACCATATTTTTAATACCTGTGCTGTACTGACCCACCGAGTTTCCGGCTCACTTCAATAAAGCTTGAGATGAGACAAGTCCTAGAATCCATTATCTCAGTCCCCTTTGGGAGCATTTGCTGCCTTCAGGGCTTTAACAAACACAACCCCCCACTTCCATCAGCAGCTCCTCTGCTTTTACAAAATGACAGATGCTACATGCCTGCTAAAACCGGGTTGTTTTGTGTGCAGAGATTTTCTTTTTTCTTTTTGGCTTATGTCTAGTTACATTTCCAGAGCCCTGAGGGAAAGTTGCAAGAGAATCTCTGGTCAACTCCATAATCATTATGCCTGAGAGATAATGCAGAGAGACTCTCTCACACCTCTACAAACATGTTCTGGTGAAGCTCATTTCCAAGGTGAGATTCGGCTAAGTTCGTGCTGAACCGAAAGAGGTTGACTCAGAAGTTGATTTACCAGAGAGCTGGAAAGAAGCCGGCCAGAGTGGTTGCCAAAGGGCCCCATGCAGAAGTGCTGAATGTGTGAACCATATCACTGTTTAAAAATGAGCCAACCCAGAAACTCTGGCTTCAAAGAGCTCAGCCTCAAACAGCAGTGGGAAGCAGTCAGGAGAGGCTTCCCTGTGATCATGCCACAGAAGGAGTTCTCCTGCCCTCATTGTCATTCCAGCCACGGCAAACAGCACAGCTCCTGCCAGGGCTGGAAGCCTGGTGCTCTGGGATGGCCATGCAGGATGTACAGAGGCCAGAGGGTTTGGGCAGCCGTGAGCCAGAGGCCAGGTAAGGGAGAGAAAATAAAGGCAAAGAATGTGGATGAAGAGTGTGTTTGTGTGCCTAGACAGTGCCTGATGACATTGTAGACACACAGTAAGTATTTGTGAATGAATGAATGAATGAATGAATGAACGAACGAATAACACAGACCAGGAGCTGTTCTAGGTACTGAGATCTATCCATGAACAAAAAGAAACAGCCAGACATTCCTTGTGGAACTTTCATTTTAGAGGTAGGGGAAACAGACAATAAACATACAAAATACAGACACCATAGAGCATCCTAGAAGGAGTTATGTGCCTGAAAAAAATAGAGAAGGCTAAGGGGCTTGGGAGTGCTGGGGGTGGGTGGGTGTTGGAATTGTAAGTAGGATGGTCAGGGCAGGCCTTCCTTACCATGTCATCACTGAGCAAAGACTTGAAAAAAGACAAGAGAACTGGTCAAGTAGGTATCTGGGAAAGAGAGCTCCAGGTTAAAGAGAAAAAAGCCCATGCACTGAAAATTTATGTCCACACAAAAACGTGCACATGGAGGTTTATGCAGCTTTATTTATGACTGTCGAAACTTAGAAGCAACCAATATGTCCTTCAGTAGGTGATGGGTAAATAAATTGGGGTACATCCAGACAATGGAATATTATTTAGAGCTAAAAAGAAATGAGCTATCAAGCCATGAAAAAACCTGGAGGATCCTTACATGCATATTACCAAGTGAAAGAAGCCAATCTGCAAAGGCTATATACTGTATGATTCCCACTGTATGACAGTCTGGAAAAGGCAAAACTATGGAGATAGTAGAAAGATCAATGGTTGCCAGAGATGCGGGAGGGAAGGGTAAATAGGCGGAGCACAGAGAGTTTTTAGGGCAGTGAAACTACTCTGTATGATACAGTAATGAAGGACAGATGTCATGTCCAAACCCACAGAATGTACGATACCAAGAGTGAACCCCAGTGTAAACTGTGGACTTTGGGTGATGAGGAAGTATCTGTGTAGGTTCATCAGCTGTCACACATGTGCCACTCTGGGGAGAGTGTTGATAGTGGGGAGGTTATCCCTGTTGTGGGGAGGAGATATATGGGAAATGTCTGTACCTTCCTCTCAATATTGCTGTGAACCTAAAACTGCTCTAAAAAATAAAGTATTAATTTTCAAAAAAAGCAAAATAAAAATAAAAATCCTGTGCAAAAGTGAGAGTGAACCTGGAGAGGCACAGTGAGGTAGCCAGTGTGGCTACGTGGACAGAGTGAGGGGAGAAGCACAGAGAGATAAGAAGGGGAGTGTCGGTCAAGGTTGTGGCAGGAAGCAGATGGTCTGCTCACACTGGATGTTTGGAAGAGAGTTTAATTAAAGGACAACTTGCAGAGTAGACAAGATTCCTGGGCACCAGGATTCAGTATCCCCGGATGCCATTACCCACCCTGAAACTGAGGGGGCAGGAAAAGAGAAGTTACTAGAACCCAGGGAAAGAGGAGGTGGCTGCTTGCTGGCTGAGTGACACTAGCAGCCATGCAGAGCCCTGCAGGGGGGAAGCTGAGGGAATAAGCACCCCAGCTCTCCTCTCCTCTCTCCCTCAGTCACCCGCCCAGGGTGCCCTATTGTCTGAACCCAACCGGAAGCCAGAGAACTCACTGCAGGTCAGCCCCTGGGGGCTGGGAGCAGGGTGAAGGGTGGAGAGTGGAAATACAGGGACCAGTCAATGATGCCCAGCACAGAGCACATTGCGCAGGGCCCTGGGGCCACCTAAGGACTTTGGCTTTTCCTCTGAGTAAGACAGGAGCCCTTGGGGCTGTTGGACAGAGGAGTGATGTGATCTGACTTCAGTCATGAATGCATGGATGAATGTCGTAAATAAACATCAGGTACGATCCTTAGTGCTGACATTAGTGACCAGGAGCTGAAAGAAGAGAATGGGCCCTAAGGGTCAGTGGAGAGGGAGATGCAGGATATCCGTAATGGTTGTTTGTACATCAGAGGGAAGCAGGATAGGAGGGGAGGGGAGGGTGCAAGCACCCAGCACCTCCAGACTCAGGCAGCCGGGGTCTGCCCGGCTGCTTTATCCTCCTGGCCTGTGAGAGAAGTGCTCCAGATCAGTGGTTCCCTCTAAGATTCTACTCTCAGCCTGGTGAGGTGGGCCTGGACCCCTGTAGGACTGCCACGGAGACACCAGGCTTGTGGGTGTCGTCCTGAGTCATCCCGGGGGCCGGGGGGAGTGCTTTATCAAATCCTAAGTGCCAGCCCACATTTGAGTGCGCATTGCCCTTTGCTTACTGTTAATGGGCTGAATTGTGTCCCCTCAAAATATATGTCGAAGTCCTAACCCCTAGGACCTCAGAACGTGACCTTATTTGGAAATAGGGTCGTTGCAGGAGTAATTAAGTTGAGGTGGAGTAGGGTGGATCCTTTGTCCAGTATGACTGGTGTCCTTATAAGAAGAGAGAAATGATGTGGAGACAGTCACACAGGGAGAAGAGACCGGAGTGATGCTGCTGGGACCTCAAGGAACACCAAGGATCAGCAGTCACCACCAGAAACTAGGAAGAGGCAGGAAGACCTACCTGACCCAATGCCAACCAGCCTATTGGCCAGACAGTGACCCATCAGTGCTCTCCCTCGAGAATTTGCACTGAGACATACATTCCTCTGCTGAGGTGGGTGCTTGCAGGAGATGCTGCCAGGGCCCTACACACACCCCCTCCACCCTCATCTCTACACACCGAAGGCAGCTGCAGGGCACACCTGTGCTCTCCACCTGAGGACTCTGTCTGGCAGTGGGAGCATGTGTAACACCAGGCGAGCCAGAAGTGCCGGAGAGTTAATGCACCGAGAAGCAGCCCTCGGCCTGATGAGCAGAGCCAGTGGATAAATACCCAGCTTCCTCAGCCCTCAGTTGGCATAACTCTTGTTTTTTCAGAGTTTCCCAGCAGGATTGAGGTTGAGTTGCACGTGGTGGTAATTTGCTTGGTGAAACCCTTTTTATTGACTTCCTTCTTTGTCTCACTCCTCAGCCCCCCCCAGTGTTTGCGGGGTACCCCCCAAAATAAACTACTTCCCTAGGTTCCTTTTGTCAGGGTCTGCTCCTGGAACAACCCAAACTAAGACAGGGCTGGGCCTACCTGTCTTGTAGACGCGAATTGGAAGGCCGTGTGAGGACGGACATTAGCATGAAGGGAACAGAAAGATGAGTCCGAGAGGAGCAGACTGGGAGGGTCCACGAGGCCTCTGAGAGACAAGAAGATAGAAGTCACCAACACCTGAGAAACAGAGGGAACAGCTGTGTCCCCACACACCCACAGCTTCCTTTCCCTAGGCTGTAAGCTTTTCTGTTCCCTTTGGCCCCAAAGCTTTAACAACAGCAAAAACAACAGTCAACTCTGTGTAACTTACTATAGGCCAGGCACTTTCCTAATGGCTACACCAATAGGGTGGTAGATTTCAGCAATGAAAAAATCCAGGCTGCCCTATTACATTTGGGACATACTTTTCTTAAACATTTATTTGTTACCTGAAATTCAGATTTAGTTGGGTGTTGTCTTGAATCTGGCAACCTGATATACCATAAGGCAAGCACTCATGATCATTTTACAGATGAGGGCCCAGAGTAATTAAGCAATTAATCCAGGTTCACAGAGCTGCCAAGTCGTAGGGCCAGGCTGTGCACCCAGGTGGTCTAACTCCAGAACTGTCTTCTAAGCTGTCTTGGGGAAGGCACTCAACAGCAAGGTGTGCTGTATCTCAAAACAGTGCATTCCCTGTTGCTTATTCTTTGTGGTCAAGCAGTTGGGGACATAATGGATTGGTGTTTGAGTCCTGCCTGGGAAATCTTTTTTTTTTTTCTATAAATTTATTTATTTTTGTCTGAGTTGGGTCTTCGTTGCTGCGGGTGGGCTTTCTCTAGTTGCAGTGAGCAGGGGCTACTGTTGGTTGCAGTGCACAGGCTTCTCATTGTGGTGGCTTCTCTTGTTGTGGAGCACAGGCTCTAGGTGCGCAGGCTTCAGTAGTTGTGGCACGTGGGCTCAGTAGTTGTGGCACATGGGCTCAGTAGTTGTGGCTCGTGAGCTCTAGAGCGCAGGCTCAGTAGTTGTGGCGCATTGGCTTAGTTGATCCGTGGCATGTGGGATCTTCCTGGACCAGGGACCGAACCCCTGTCGCCTGCATTGGCAGGTGGATTCTTAACCACTGCGTCACCTGGAAGTCCTTGCCTGGGAAATCTTTAAGGTAGGAAGGATGAGCTTGTGAGCTGCCTTGGTGGAGGAGTAAAGTGGGGGTTTGCTGCTGTGTGGGGACCAGAGCTTGTCTGGGCAAGGATATGCAGGTTTCCCATGGACCTGTTGGGGGCCATTGATAAACCACCACCTGCCCTAGTTTGCCAGGGACAGTTCCAGTTTAGATCTGCTGTCTTGGGGTCTCATCCTGTTCAGCATGTCATATGTAAACAAAGTATACTGTATTAATAGTTCCATTCAAACAGACTGCATGGGTTTGGTGGGCCTCTACTTGGCACTTGCAGCTGCCATCATGGCCTCATCTAGTAGTGTGTGACACCTGTGGTTCAATCCAGAAGTTTCCTAGCAACAGCTGTATTTTCCAGTTGTACAACTTAACCAACACCTTTCTTTCAAGGACAGCATGCAGGGCGCTCACAAAGAGCACTGTGACATGGGGGATTAGAGAAAGCCAGCTGCTGCCAGCCTCATCTAATGGTAGGAGAAAGTATTTGATGCTGCTGATCTGGTGGCCATTTGGCGTGCCAACCAGTTGTGCCAATGGCCTGTACCAAGAGCCTGTGCTGTGGGCTGCAAAATGCTCAAAGCCACCAGGCTGCCAGTTGATGGTGTCAGTGGGAAATATTGGAAACTGCACATTAGGTGTATGGCAAATATGTGTGATGGAAGCTGAGCAGTCCTATCCTGCAGCACTGAGAGAAAGTCTGAGTGCTCTTGGTACAGTGGTGTTGTCACTTATCACATGGTGTAACTCTGCTTATTCACTGCATTGCTTGGTAACGCTTTTTACATTTTCAGTAAACCCTTCCAGCCGTAATGGAGCTCAAGAACATTTGTGTGCATATTAAATGAAAACTTAAGCACTATTTTTCTGTTTCTCAAGAAAATTGATGATGAGCATGTACCTAGCACAAAATGTTGATGTTTAACCAGACACCACGAGGACCATGGTCACTGACCACATGGAAACCTGAAGACAGGAATCTGCTGAAGAAGCATCAACATCCACTGCAAAAGGTAGTGATTATTTTTAGGAAGTGATGCCCTAAGTGGGTGACTTAACATGTGCAGCTCCAGAAAAGTCCATTTACACATCCCTCTGTGAACCATGAGTTTGTTGAACAGGTACAGAGTTTCAGTTTGGGATGATAAAAAAAGTTCTGGGGATGGTTGCACAGCATTGTGAATGTATTTAATGCCATTGAATTATACCCTTAAAAATGGTTAAAATGGGGGCTTCCCTGGTGGCGCAGTGGTTGAGAGTCCACCTGCTGATGCAGGGGACACGGGTTCGTGCCCTGGTCCGGGAGGATCCCACGTGCTGCCTAGCGGCTGGGCCAGTGGGCTGTGGCTGCTGGGCCTGCGCGTCCGGAGCCTGTGCTCTGCAACGGGAGAGGCTGCAACGGTGAGAGGACTGCACACCGCAAAGTTACAATGGTAAATTTTATGTTATGTATATTTTACCACAATAAAAATTAATCTTGTTCATTTTTTTCCCCAAGTTTCCTTGTACATATACAAAGAGAAGTAATAACTGTTATAGTGTGGGCTCCACTGGCAAAAGAACAACCTTGCAAACAGTTAAATGATGCCAATTTGATATCAATGTCGTCCAATGTTTTAAGTATATCAGTTAACTCCAATGTGGATTTGATTTTTTTCAACCAATTCACGGAATCAAAATAAAG
Organism: Platanista minor; assembly: GCA_004363435.1. Taxonomy (NCBI): domain Eukaryota; kingdom Metazoa; phylum Chordata; class Mammalia; order Artiodactyla; family Platanistidae; genus Platanista; species Platanista minor. Next base: position 7,324 of record RJWK010031430.1, on the reverse strand, counting down.
TTTTAAAAAGTTCATTCTGCCAAGGGTAAAACATCCAGAATTAATGTAAACACCCTGTAAACTTAGTTAAAATATCCAGCATTGAAGATAAAATTGTTTCTGTGGTCTCAATACAAACATATACTTTGGTGAATCACATCTTTATGGTAAAAATGATGTTTATACTAAATTAGCAATGACCTTGGAATTGGCTGTGATGCACATGTAATTTGTAATTCATTCAAAGAAGCAGTGATGTCCACCAACTGAAATAAAAGCTGCAGTTGTTAAACATTACAAATATTTTCAGACATACTCAGAGTAACTGTGATAATGCTGAAGCAGCATTAAAAAAAATTTTTTTTGCTGACCAGTCATTAATCAGATGTTAGAAATGCTTGAGTTTTGGCAGAACCACTTTGTAGATCAACCCAACAGTTTTACTAAGCTTTTTCTTTCTTCTTTTTTTTTTTTTCTCTTTATAGAGACAGGGTCTTGCTATGTTGCCCAGGCTGGAGTGCAGTGGCTATTCACAGGCGCGATCCCACTACTGATCAGCACGGGAGTTTTGACCTGCTCCGTTTCCGACCGGGGCCGGTTCACCCCTCCTGAGGCAACCTGGTGGTCCCCCGCTCCCGGGAGGTCACCATGCTGATGCCGAACTTAGTGCGGACACCCGATCGGCATAGCGCACTACAGCCCAGAACTCCTGGGCTCAAGCGACCCTCCTGCCTCAGCCTCCCGAGTAGCTGGGACTACAGGCGCGCGCCACCGCACCTGGCAGCTTTTTCTTTTTTTAAAGAGAGTCTCAACATTTTTGTCAAAAATCAGTTGGAAATATTTAATCAAAGTACTCAATGAGTGGAGCACTAAAATAGAACTTCAGCTTTTAAAGCTTTTTAGCAAATTGCAATGATTGAAGACAGAGCTTCCAAACAGGAAGGCATGAAAATGGAAAAAAGGGACTGAAAAAATTCTAGGATGTGCTTTGGGAAATCTTAACTTGAGGAGAGAATCTTTGGATGGAGCTTATTTTTTTATTTTATTTTATTTTTGCCGTACACGGGCCTCTCACCGTTGTGGCCTCTCCCGTTGCGGAGCACAGGCTCTGGATGCGCAGGCTCAGCGGCCATGGCTCACGGGCCCAGCCGCTCCGCGGCATGTGGGATCTTTCCGGACCGGGGCACGAACCCGTGTCCCCTGCATCGGCAGGCGGACTCTCAACCACTGTGCCACCAGGGAAGCCCGGGAGCTTATTTTTTTAAGTGTATAAATTTATTCTCTGTACCAGATGGAATACAATTAAGAAAGCCCTACAATCTAGGTTTGACAAAACATTGAAAAGAGTCATACTGCTCCAAAATTGTTCTCCTGATGAATATTCCACACTGTACTAGGGACTTAATATGTCAGAGAAGAACATATTTGGTGTATCATTTTAAATTCCTTTCTAGTTGGATCTAAATTAAGTATGAGTGTTTGTTTCGTTTAGGGAAAATTTTTTTTCCAGTTTAGAATTTGTGTTAAAAATGTCACTAATAAACCCTTGAACCTCAAAAAAAAAAAAAAAAAAGTCATAAATATAGATCTATTATTCGATGCCTTTTTTTCTTATAAAGATACTTACTAAAGAAAAGTAATCTGAAAGGAGGCAAAAAGACAATGTGTGAAAATATCTTGGCTGAAATATTATACATTTTGACTTGAAATAAATTAGAAATGAAAATCTCCTTAATCTAGTAAAATTTCCTTTGAGCTCACCAGGCACCTCAGCACCAGGAAAGAATATTTTCTCAATTAAAAATATCATGGTCTGCTTGTGGTTGTCATGGAGGAGGGGGGTGGGAGAGGGATGTATGGGGAGTTTGGGACTAGCAGATGCAAAATGTTATACATAGAATGGATAAACAACAGGGTCCTACTGTGTAGCACAGGGAATTATATTTAATATCCTGTGATAAACCATGATGGAAAAGAATATGAAAAGAATGTGTGTGTGTGTGTGTGTATTTAACTGAATTACTTTGCTGTACAGTAGAAATCAACACAACATTGTAAATCAACTGTACTTCAACAACATAAAGTAAAAAATAAAAATAAAAAAATATCATGGTCTGTAGAGGAGTCTTTTGAAGAGCTCAACAATTCCAAATGTATTAACAATTAAATGCAATTTTGAAGACAATTTCAGGCTATGTTATAAAAATCTAAAAATAACGAGCCCGAATTGAAAAAACAAAACGAACTATATTCTTCAGAAGAGTATTTATGACACGGCATTAGAATCAGATATAGCTACAAAAGAGAGTAAAAGTACTTGATTGTGCACCCAAAGTAATTATTCTTCTAAGTTTTTTCAATGTTCACACAATTAGTATAAATACTTTAAAAAGTTTGTTCAGACATATATGGATACAGATATATGTTATTTTTATTTTGAGAATGAATATTATTATTATTTTATTTTTATTTTATTTTATTTTATTTTATTTTATTTATTTTTTTTTTTTTTGCGGTACACGGGCCTCTCACCGTTGTGGTCTCTGCCGTTGCGGAGCACAGGCTCCGGACGCACAGGCTCAGCGGCCACGGCTCACGGGCCCAGCCGCTCCGCGGCATGTGGGATCTTCCCGAACTGGGGCACGAACCCGCGTCTCCTGCATCGGCAGGTGGACTCTCAACCACTGCGCCACCAGGGAAGCCCCTGAATATTATTTTTAAATATAGTTTTTGAATCAAACTATTTTATAGGTTCACCAATGTCATAAAACCAATTTGTTGATTAATATATAAACATAATTCATACAATTTTAATTGCTTTTAGTACCCCCGAACCTCACAGGAGACAGACCAGCTGGAGGCTTTAAAATCCTGCTCAGAAGACTACTTGAAAAGGCTGGGATGCCATAGTGACCAAGCAGAGTGAGTGGGCCACAGGAAAAGAACAGAATGCATAGCCCACATCAAGGTGTTTGCACCTGCAGTGCCCCAGCAGGAGCCACTGGAAGACCCAAAGAAATGCCCGTGTGAGAAAGGTGTGTAATACAATTAGACTCAGGGAGCATGGAGCCTTTTTTACTGTAGAACCAGTCAAGTAGCAAGTCTTCTGCCCCCTTTCCCTGCCTTCCCTCCCCCTCACACTCCAACCCACAGGGACCAGAAACCAGAAACTGGAGTTAGCCAACTAGAGGGGGGAAAGGGAGAGGAGGACCACAGCCTGGTGCTGGAGCAGGAGGGCAGGAAGTGGGCAGAAGTCTTACCTCTGAGTCAAGATTTGGCTGTTTATTGGAGAGGAGAGTTGAATTTCTGAATTGAGAAAATGGATTGCGAAGAATAATTACCCAGGGACTTTTTAAAACCAAAGAGCAAACAAAAATTGAGGGGCTAATAAGGAACGAAACGTTGCTGTTACAATGTGGATAGACCTCAAGAACATTATCTGCAGCAAAAGAAGCAAACCATGAAGGTCACGTATTGTACCTTTCCATTTATATGAAACCCCCAGAACAGGTAAACCCATGGAGACAGAAAGAGGACTGGCTAGAGGTTGCCGGGATTGAGGCTTAGGGAGTAGGGGATGGAATGGAGAAGGAATGTTAATGGGTACAGGGTCCCCTTCTTGGGGTGATAAAAATGTCTTGGAACTTGATAGAGGTAGTGGTTTCACAACACTGTGAATGTACTAAATGCCACTGAATTGTACACTTTAAATGGTTAATTTTATGTTATGTAAATTTTATCTCAATTAAAAAAAAATCAAGGGGCTACCCCAAATGTTCATCCAGGGACGGGAGAAGGATGCCTCCTATTGGGATGGTTTAAAGGCCAGTGCCTAGCAAAGAAAAAAGTTTTTTGTAAGGACTGTTGTCTCTCACATTCTGCACGTAATACATATTACTAAATAGGGCTGGATGCATCAAACCTTGTCAGCTGTACTTTCTGGGGGATTTAAAGAATTTTCGAGGGCAAATTTGCACTCTGCTGAAATTTCACCTACTGTGCTGACTTTAGAGCATTAGCTCCACATACTCTGAGCAACAGTAAAGCATTAGGCAAGTGAAGACAAGACAGAGAAACAGCTTGAATTGTCTCCCTGGGAGCTGAGTCTCATTAATAGGAGAGTTCCAGGCCGGGGTGAAGTTCTACAAGATTCTGCTGCCACAGACTCTGGACCACTTTGGACCAGAACCAGCCATCGTCTCCTGTCATTCTGAGGTTCAGCTCTTTGGCGTGTCCTTGCTTCCCCTACCTCTGGATTCTGACCATAAATCCCCTAATTCCTGAGACAGGTTCTGTGCCAAGCAACCAAGGAACCCAGACAGCTTGGAGTCCAAGAAGCCTGCTAATTTGGAAAAAGCCTCTTGCCCCAGAAGAGTAGTGACTGGCAGCTGGCAGGCATCCTGGGTGTCGGCACTGGCTGTTGTGTGCCCAAGGGAAGGTGGGCAGATTATTTAAAAAACTGTCATGGCGCTACTGACTGAGCTTTGAACTTATAAATGTGCATTAAAATTGGAAATTATTAACCAGAGAAGTAGGGAAGTAATTAGGATCCAAAGTACATTATTAACTCAGGCGAGCAGATGAACTTGACCTCTCCATGTCTCAGTCTTCTCCTCTGCAAAATGTGAATCCTCTTGATTTAACCAGATGGTGTGAGAATGGAATGGTATCGATATATATCAAAATGCTTTGAAAAGTACAAAGTGTAACACAAAATGCAAGGGTTTTACCCAAGTTGTTTACATAGGAACTTAGTCAAAAACACACCTAGTGGCAAAACCGAGGGCTTTCAATATTTAGGGAGAAGTTGGGCCAGTGGATGAAGCTACAGCCAGACCATACTGTCTCATGCAGGGTTGGAAGATCTGTTTGGGCTGTGTACCAACTCCCTGTCCTCAAATTTGTCATTTATTAGAAAGAGAAAACTGGCCAGAAGGGGTAAACCCAAATGAGAAAAATTAATCATCAACCTCTCATTGTAATTGCCTTTGTTTTTCAGGATTAATCAATCCTAGGTCATAAAAATAACACAAAGATTTGAGTTTAAAATTAGGGGCATTAAGTAGTGCAAAGAACAAATTTCGAGTGTTTCTTATTTGTTTACCTAGCTGGGAGCATGAAGGACGTGTGTTTAAGTTGGCTTATTTGGAATTAGGAGACTTTGAACTGGATGTTCCATTCTCTACCAAACCATGATGACATTCAGTTCAACTCAGTAGATATTTGCTGAGTTTCCATTTTGCTTCCAAGCCAGGGATACTGGGGTGAATGAGATAGGTTTCCCCTCCCTTACTTTGTACATAGGCTCTTGGAGATCAGCCCCAGCCTTCATCTTGCGTTTGAAGGAAATGAGTAGACATACACAAAACCCGTAGACCTACACTTTGAAGTGTGTCGGGTGTGTATCCTGGCTAGGGATTTCCATGGAGTTAGCACCAGCAGAGGGGGACACCCAGGTTAGAAACCCTTCTTTTGAATAGCTACCAAACTCTCTGGTCCCTTAAGCATATCCTGAATCAAGAGTCTGATATTTAGGGGCTTCCCTGGTGGCACAGTGGTTGAGAGTCCACCTGCCGAGGCAGGGGACACGGGTTCATGTCCCGGTCCGGGAAGATCCCATGTGCCACGGAGCGGCTGGGCCCGTGAGCCATGGCCGCTGAGCCTGCGCGTCTGGAGCCTGTGCTCCGCAACGGGAGAGGCCCCAGCAGTGAGAGGCCCGCATACCGCAAAAAAACCCGAAAAAACAAACAAAGAAAAGAGTCTGATATTTAAACTGACAGCCACTCATCACGTTTGAAGAGCAGACATCTGAAATTAGAATGCCCAAAGGTCAGGAAAGCAGAAGATGATATTTGGTGTGTTGTCACAAGGCAGTGTGTTTTAAGACTACACTCATTTGCATGGTGGTTGCAGGGTTTTTTTTTTTAAGACAACCACTAAAACTCCAGACCAATTTTCAGCCTGAGTACTCCCCATGATTTTGCTCCAAATACTGAACAGATGGGCCGTGAGTTGAGTTTTCCTGAATCTAAGCACCAGCAGTGTTACCCAGTTCAGAAATACAATAAGCAAGACTCAACCCAAAGTACAAGAACATTGATTTTTTAAACTAATTTAAATTAAATTAAATTAATTTATTTATTGGCCACGCTGCATGGCATGTGGGATCTTACTTCCCTGACCAGGGATCGAACCCGTGCCCCCTGTGGTGGAAGCGCGGAGTCCCAACCACTGGACTGCCAGGGAAGTCCCAAACATTGATTTTTTAAATAATTTTATCCTTCCAAAGATCACAAAATACTTGCCATGAGCTGTCTACAAGTGAAGTTTCTCCAGGGGTTTCCATCCTCCCCTCAGCTAGATGTAAGACCAGCCAAACCCACAGACTTTCATCCAGTGTTTTTCTCCCAAACAGGTCTGGGAAGTGCAGGCTGGAAAGAGGCTTACGATTCAGTTTTACCATTTGATGACGGAAAGGAGGAATCTCCTTTTATGCTCTGTTGGCACCAAGAGGGTTAGAATTTCAGAGCTGGATGACACTTTAGATTTGGTCCAATGACTGCTCTTCACTTTCCATCTCCAGGACTTTTTATCTTTCCCAAACTGAAACTCTGTACCCATTAAACAGTAACTTTCCAATCTCCCCTTCCCCCGGCACCCAGAAACCACCATTCTATATTGTCTCTATGATTTTGACTATTCTAGGAACCTCATATAAGCGGAATCATACAGTATGACATCTTATGACCTTTTATGACTGCTTATTTCACTTAGCATAATGTCTTCAAAGTCATCTATGTTGTAGCATGTGACAGGATTTCCTTCTTTTTTAAGGCTGTATGATATCCATTGTAGGTATATACCACAATTTATTTATCCATTCATCCATCAATGAACATTTGGGTTGTTTCCACTTTTTGGCAAACACTGCTATGAACATAAGTGTACAAATGTATGGGTGAGTCCCTGCTTTCAATTCTTTGGGGTATATACCCAAAGGTGAGATTGCTGGATCATGTGGTAATTCTATATTTACTTAAAAAATATATATATTTATTTATTTATTTGGCTGTGCTGGCTCTTAGTTGAGGCACGTGGGATCTTCATTGCGGCGTGCGGGATCTTTAGTTGTGGCATGTGGGATCTAGTTCCCTGACCAGGGATCGAACCCAGGCCCCCTGCATTGGGAGCATGGAGTCTTAACAATTGGACCTCCAGGGAAGTCCCTATGTTTACTTTTTTTGAGGGACTGCCATAATGTTTTCCATGCTGGCTGCACTATTTTACGTTCTCACTAGCAATGCACAAGGCTTCCGATTTCTCTGCATCTTCACCAGCACTTGTT
>RJWK010031429.1:0-24215 GCA_004363435.1 Platanista minor | reverse complement strand
ATGCTAACACATATATGGAATCTAAAAAAAAAAAAAAGGTTCTGATGAACCTAGGAGCAGGACAGGAATAAAGACACAGACCTACTAGAGAATGGACTTGAGGACATGGGGTGGGGGAAGGGGAAGCTGGGACGAAGTGAGAGAGTGGCCTGGACATATATACACTACCAAATGTAAAATAGATAGCTAGTGGGAAGCAGCTGCATAGCACAGGGAGATCAGCTCGGTGCTCTGTGTCCACCTAGACGGGTGGGATAGGGAGGGTGGGAGGGAGACGCGAGAGGGAGGAGATATGGGAACATATGTATGTGTATAGCTGACTCACTTTGTTATAAAGCAGAAACTAACACAACATTGTAGAGCAATTATACTCCAATAAAGATGTTAAAAAAATAATAAAGCGGGAATAATAATAGTGGCCAACTCATAGTTTGTGAAAATTAAATCAGTTGATATGTAGCTAACATATATAGCGCCGTGCGTGCACATGCACAGCTCATGGCTTGGGAGTCACAGAGGCTTCTTAGTGTGTTGAAGTTACTTACAATTTGTTATTTCTTCGTGACTCATAATTTCTCCTTCAAAGCGGCTTACTTGTCTAGGTTATATAACAAGATTACTGGTTGAATGATTATCCTAAGCTTTTTGAGCCTGGGAACCATATGTTGTACATCTTTGCCAGGATAGAAAATGATGTGTCAGGTAGAGGTGGGAGATAAGAGGAGTCAGTGATAGGCGGAATGGCAGGAGGCTGTCAGGAGTAACTTCATAGCGGAGGTGATGCTTGATCAGTGTTTTGAAAGATGAGTAGTTGTTTGCCTGAATGCCAAGAAAAGACATTACAGGGGTGAGGGCATTTCAGTCAAAGGAAGCAGTTGGGACAGAGATACAGAATCCAAAACGCTATGGGCAGTTGGGGAGATCCCCAAATAATCAAGGGATTAAGTTGGAAGTAGACAGGGGCCAAATCATAGTCAGCCTGCAGTGCAGTACTAAGGTGGATGTAACCCTGGAAGCAACGAGAAGCAACTCGGCAGATTTAAGCAGTCGTGGCATTACCAGATTTGTGTCTTGGGAACATCCTCGGGCTTCAGTACAGAGGATAGGTTGGAAGGATGTGGAATTGGAACCACTGGATCGAGTGGTTAGGGGACTATTTCTGTGTCCATGAGAAAGAACATGCGAGCCTGAATTAAGGGCAGGGGGGGGAGCTGAGGAATCAATACTGCATAGCTATCCATTGGTTGCAGATGAGGAAAAGGACGAGTTGACGATAACTCCTAAATTTTCGACTTAGAATACTTGGTGAATGGAGTTGCTTTTCCTGAGATTTGGAATCCAGTAATATTAATTTGTGGAATGTATGCTATGTGATGGCACCTGTATAGGGATTTTCCCATTATTTATTTTAATTCTCATAACAATCCAGAAACTGGACGTATTATTAGCCTCGTGTTAATATGAAGAAATTAAAACACATAGCTTACATATATTTATGAAGCTTCCAGGGCTGGATTTAAATCTGTGTCTGTTAGGTTTAAGAATAGTGTTTTCTTTCCCATAGGTGTTGTCTCCTAGGAGGAAAACAGGTTTTAGGGGAAAGATAATGAATTTGATTTGGGGTGTTTGAATTTTAAGATGCCTGAGGGGCATTTGAAAGCAGGCCTGTTGCTCAGGAAAGTGATTTATGCTGAAGACAGAGATTTGAGGTCATTGACATATGAGTAACAGTTAAAGCCATAGGAACCCCTTAACCTGGAACTCAGCAATGGGCTTTTAGGGAGGAAGGTCTGTGGGACTCCTGAAAATGTATGCAGATTTTTGTATATTTGTAAGCAGATCCATTCTTCCCCCCCTAGGGAGAGGGCACATAGCTTCTTCAGATTCTTAAAGGAGTTCATGACTCTGAAAAGATCAAGAACTACTAGTGTAGAGTATAAAAGAAAAAGAGCAAAAGTCAGAAGAGGAGGAAATATTAATTAAAGGGGTAACAGAAGAAGAAAAAACTAGCAATGGAGACTGAGAAATTTCAGTCAGAGGGTAAAAGGAAATCAGGAGAGAGTATTCTAGGCATGAAAAAGATAACTGCTCAGTTTTACTGGATGCTACAAAAAGGTGTTATTGAGGACCCAAACCAATCCATTGTACTTGATAACTAGGGCAATGGTGACTTTGCCAGAGGAGTTTCGGTGGAGTGGGGGTGGGAGGATGGAATTTTGATAACTGTGGATTTGAAGGATGAAACACAGCCTCTTAAGGGAAGAGACTTCACCTCTTTGTTCACGGTATTCCCGGGACTTCACTGTATTCCCGCCACAGCGAGGTGATCAATAGTGTTTGTTGAAAGTTGAACAGATGAAGAAGTGGTGACCATTAATAACCAGGTACCATTAGCAACACCTGCTTTTTCTTCTGTTTCCAGGCTCCATCCTTCAATAGCACTTATCTACCCAACAACTGGGCTGGGGGAGCAGTAGTGTCTCCATGGCATAAACGAAGAAACTGTGACTCAGAGAGGCTGAGTAAACTGCTTGATGCCGTACAACTACATACAGTGATGAATGTGAGATTCAGACTTGGATTTGTCTGGCTCCAAAATCTCTGTTCCTTCCATGACAATAAAACAAAGGAGAAGAAGAGGGAGAGGTGAGTATGTGTCTCTCAACTGTTATTAAATTTTCCCTTATCTATTCGCCTTCTTCCTTTCGCTCTCTCTTGGATTGTTCTTATTCTTCATAGACAAAGCAGTGCCTTCACAGAACTATAAAGATTGATCAAAGTACCAGATTATGAGATTATTCAGAGGCCAATATGTAATCCTTGGGGCTTCCATTCTCATCTCACTCTTACAGCTGCCTGCATTAATTCTCTCTGATAAACACATGGCTTCCTTTTTATTCTGGAAAACATCGATTCTCAATAACAAAGGATGCATATTTAAGCAAACTGAGGAATATATAGTCATCACTGAATGCTCAACTTGGAACGACTATTGTATTGCAGCTAGCTCTTTCTGTGAAGAGAGTAGGATTATAAAACCAAAAGAGACAAGAGGGAATATTTTCTGCTCAACCAAGCATATCTAAAGCATATTAGAAGTTTGGAGACAATATTCTGTGTTATATTTTTTTAAAAAAGGTTGCATGGAACTATTACCTGGTTGTAAGAAAATAACATGTAAAAAGGGATAATGATATGAATAAAAAAGGGTATGGATAAAAGAAAAGATGTGTGAACACTTGGTTTTTATTCTTTGACTTGGTCACAGAACTCAGCCATTGAGAACACATCTTTTTAAGCTGCCTGCATCAGTGCTGTGATAGCTCTTTAGTTTGATACATTAAGGCAGGTACATGTTTTGGCCCTTTTTAAAAACTCAAGATTTTCCTGGAAACCCCTTGTATGTTCTAGCCATCCATTGCGAGGTAGCAATATGTGGATGTTATAGAGAAATGTTACAGAGTGAATGTTATTTGTCTCTAAGACATAATGGAGGAGGAGGAGCCCGCGATTTAATATTTTGGTTTTTAGTTTGAATGTGATTCATACAGTCTGTCACTGGACTGTAATTGTGATATTAGATATAGCAATTGCCTATCTGCTCTTCTTTCTGTCTTTTTCCTCGTTGTTACGATGAAGACAATGATATTACCTACTTCATAGATATATGAAGATAATCCACGTAAAGAATTTAGCGCAGTGCATGGCACTCAGCAAGTATGCAATAAATGTTAGCTCATATCGCCTTCCTCCTCTTCCTCCTCATCAGCTACATTATTGTCATCATCACTGAACTCCTCTGAACTCCATTCTCATAGGGAAGTGATAATGTGGTAAGGAGCTTTGGCACCCTTGTATATGCACAAGGCTTATCAGAGGTGATAATACTGTCTCGACCTTCCTATCTCTTTGGTACTGGGACATTGTTTGGTCTAGAAAGGAAAAGGCATGGGTTTAGGTGGGACTCCCCTCAGGATGTTGGGCTGCTTTTTTTTGAGCTACTTTACCTTGAGGTGATTATGCCTGTACTTTAGAACTCAAAACATGTAGACAGAGCAGAGAACAAGGATGAGGAGAAGATTTAAGCAAGAACTGATTAACCACTGAGTGAGAAGCATCTATAAGTCACATTTGGTAAACTTAGGATTCAGGCTGTGGTGATCTGGCTCCATAAAAAAGTGGAAATACTTAGACTTGAAAGGAGGGTATAAAGCTACCTGGGAGCTTGTTAAAAATGCAAAATCTCTGGCTCCAATCCAAAACTACTGCCCCAGAATCTGTATTTTAAAAAAATCCATAGTGATTCGTAAGTACAATTAAATTCTCTTGAATGAGATTGACTAGGAAGTGGAAGAGCGATGGTAGCATTGGGCCTTGCATAATGTAAATCGCCCCATATATATAGAATCAGAATATGTAAGGGGGGCTTCCCTGGTGACGCAGTGGTTGAGAGTCTGCCTGCCAATGCAGGGGACACAGGTTCGTGCCCCGGTCCGGGAAGATCCCACATGCTGCGGAGCGGCTGGGCCCGTGAGCCACAACTACTGAGCCTGCATGTCTGGAGCCTGTGCTCCGCAACAAGAGAGGCCATGACAGTGAGAGGCCCGCGCAATGCAATGAAGAGTGGCCCCTGCTCGCCGCAACTAGAGAAAGAGCTCGCACAGAAACAAAGACCCAACACAGCCAAAAATATAAATAAATAAATTAATTAATTAAAAAAAAAAAGAATATGGAAGGGGCTAAGGAAGCTGCATTTTAAGAAACCCTTCAGGGAATTTTTATGAACACTAGAGTTCGAGGACCACAAGTAAAAGATAAAAACTGTCCTGGGGAGAAGTGCAATATACACTATGAACAGTAGATGTCACGACTGTACAATTTGAAAATGACACCGTTAGCAGCCAAAATAATTATTAGAAGAACATTCTCTAAATTTGCAATGTAAAGGTCTAGGGAAAATGAACTCTAAACAGAGTTGGATTTTCCTGTGATTTTATTAAAGATCTCTAGGACATATGAACAGCTTACAAAGAGTGGTTGGAGATTTAGAAATTTTGGGTACATGTAAGTAAACCTATTCTAAGGAATGATGTCTCAGTGTACTTGGGGAAAGAAAGTGAGTGTTTTGTGGTTTAAAAAACCAAACTGGATTCCACAGTCAAAGTATATAAGGCACTCAATGACTCTTAGAATATCTTTTCCTTTTCCTGGCCTTATATCACAATGTTAGCTTTATACTGGGTTTGCCAGATATTTAATTTTCATCTGCAGCTCAGGGATTGAAGCCTTGTGTGCTGTCCGTGTGAACATTGTCTTTATCTGTAGACACTGCAGCATGCTGGGGGACTTGGATTCAAGTTCTGTCTTTTCTGTAAAGCTCCATGTGGATCACCATGATGATTCCTTAACGTCTGTGAGCCTTGAAACAGGCATAAAAAATGCCCACATAAGGGGTATCATGAAGAGGACCCAGATAATAAATATGAAATACTTTATAAATTTTGAAGTGTTAAATAAATGCAAAGTATTATTTGAATGCTTATAGTGTTGGACCCTTGCTTTGATATTGGTCTTTGAAACCTCACCAAAGCACCCTTTCCATAAAAATGACTCTGGTTCTGCTAAGAGCCTGGTTATTTTCCCCAACTACATCTTTTGTTCCGCACGTAAGGTTGACTGATAAAATGTAGGATACTCAGTTACATTTGAGTTTCAGATAAACAATGCATAATTTTTTAGTGTAAGTATGGCTTAGATATTGCATGGCAATCTGGCAAATCTAACTCAAAGGCAAACTAAGGAAGCTGTTCCATGTTTATATTTCTGTACCCGAAGGTCATCTAATTGATCAAATCTTCTATTCTGCCTTGTATGGAAAAAGTCTGGCTCAAAAAATGTAGGTCTAAAAATGCTTTTGGAGAGTTATTGCTACTGAAAGCTCCCATCTTCAAAAATGTTTATACTTCCTGTCTAGATATGGCTTGCTTGGGCTTATACACTAAAGACTGCTTGGAGGGAAATAGGGCCACTTAATTAATCCTTGGAATTATTTTTCATTTCTGTTATAGTCTGTTATTCTTTAGATTTTTGATTATTCATTAACATGTCTTTCTCTCTCCCACTGTGTGGTTGTGGGACTAGAAGGAGGGAAAGCGTGAATCTCCAAAATGAAAGCCAGTCAAATGTTGATGTTATAAAAAATTCTGATGCATTTCTGGCACAGCCCTCTCTTCCCAATTATATTTCATGCAGCAAATGATGCTATTAAAGTGTTTAGACTGTACATAGAGAGTCCACATCCCAATAATAGACAAGAGTAAGGAGAAGGAAAGGTGGGAGTGAGGTATATGCTAAGCGTTGAGAAAGAGTTATACTGGGGAACAACGTGCAGTTTCAAAGTACTTGAGGATAATACACAAAATGGGGGTTAACAAAATAAAATAAATCCAGAATTACACTTTCATGGGTATGCCCTGAAGTAGAATGAGGAATAACCCTAGAAATCCTGATGTACTGAACTGCCAAGTCTAACAGGAAGCCCTTGGAGGGTGACTGCAGAAAAATGGCACCTTTTGGCTCAGCCAATGTTAACATTATCCTATGGACACTAGGTGGCGATACATGGCAACGTGTGGATTTTCGAATTTGTGGTGGAGATGCTGAAACAGCAGGGGAAGAGCTGTGAGATGAGCTTTGGTTTCCTGCTGTTGATACAGAGCCCTTCAATTTACGGTAGAATGTTCCTTCAGCTGTGATCTTTTGAAACTTCAACGGGGCAGGGATCGGGTTGGATCCACCTCTAGTGTTTTCCTTCCTTTTATTTTCTTCCATTTTAAGACTGGTTACTTCACACTTCTGCAAAGTACTTAGTCTCTTCGGGCATCCAAACTTGATACCTATGTCTAAATTTAGATACAGAGATGGCAAAGCTGTTTAGTTGGTATTTGGGGCTATTAGAGGGAGCCAGGAGAGGAGAGCGACATTGCACTGAGGTGATTTGAACCACTAATGAGGGTTCCTGGGCTGTGTGTTCCTGTCACTAAGAACATTTGCTAATCTGCTGACAAATTGCAATGGGAATATCTCCTGGACATGCTGAAAGCCCAGTGCCCTGTCATTTGAGTAGAGTAGGCTCTTCACCAGCCCACGGGAGTATCAATGATTAGCCTACGCTTTGGCATAAGGTTCCCGTTTTCTTTACGGTTTGATGATGTTGGTGGCATCAGTGATGCATGTTTGTTCATTGCTTAAAGAAACTTTTGTCTTTAAAAAAATCTATAAAAGCTTGGATCAGGTAAGCTTTTCTCTATTTTAATTTGTACTGATATTTCTGAGTTCCAAGGAAATTACATGCATATCAAATGATCATTGAAACTTTTTATCCATTGTTTTGGGAATTCCCTCTTGTATTTATGCCCTTTCTCCTGCCTAAGTAAAACAGAAGGGTTTAGTTAGAATTTGGGGATGAAATTTACAAAGCCTATATTCTCAACTAAAATTTGGGATTTAAGTTAATTTTCATGCACCAATTTGTATCCCTCTTGCCCCCTTTACATGGTCAGTTTTGTCCTCAGCTATCTTCTAGCATTACCTATGGTTAGCTAAGCAAACTATACTTATTCCTACCTGAGTCTTTGTCATCCTGTTAATACCTGCTGGTATGCCCCTTCTCCCTCCTTTTCAGTATTCAGCTCCAAGGCCTCTCCTTTAAGAAGTTATTTCTGGGTAATTCATACTAATCCGCTTTCCTGAACTCATATAATATTACTAAGGTTAGCTTATGATTATAACCTAGGCTCAGTTGCTTTCTGATTGGTTTACACATGCACATGTGCGCATGCACACACACACACACACACACACACACACACACACACCTAACTAGATTACAAGCTTTTTGAAGGTGAGGACTGCACCCCAGTCCCCTAGCAGTATGGTATGCATTGAATATACATACTCAATAGATATCCATCTTTTATCCGTCTCTGTGATCCCAAAGCCTGAAACATACTAGGTGTTCAATAAATGTTTGTTGAAAGAGCTGAAAAATTGATTTAAACTACTCTGCTGAAGTACTAGATCTCTGATAATATTAGATTGTGACATCTATTGTGAAAAACTTAGTAATCATCAGTGTAGACCTTACAAGAGCTAGTTCAAGCCTTATCTCCTCCATGAGAAATTTCCAAGGCCAGCACCATCCTGATTTCTCCTCCTGATTCTAAAGTACTAAATTAGCTTGTCTACCTTCATCATATCTATGTTGGGCAAGTGCCTAAGGTTCATATCTGTAGTGTAGGGTTAATACTGGTGTCTACCTGTTACGGTTGTGATGATTAAATAACTTAATATACATAAAGCACTTAGAACTTTTCCTGGCATATAATAAGTGATTGATTGGTATTGTTTATTATTATTATTGATATAGGATTGTTCTTTGTTTTATGTACTTAGAGCTTGTCCTACCAACTAGATTATAAACTTTCAGGGGCTGGCATCTTTATTTTAATATCTTAGAGAATATAATTATGTCCCTTTTTCATTCCAAGTATTGGTAGTTAGTGTCTTTTTTCTTTTCCTCATTAGTCTGACTAGAGGTTTATCAATTTCGTTGACTTTTCTCCTAGTAATAGTTTTTGGTTTCATTGTTCTTGTACAGCTTTTCTGTTTTCAATACCATTGATTTCTGCTCTTTATTATTTTCTTTCCCCTGCTTACTTTGGGTTTAGTTTTTCATTCTTTTTCTAGTTTCTTATGGTAGAAGCTTAGATAATTGATTTGAGAACTTTCTTGTTTTCTAATATAAGCATTTGCTATAATTTCCCCTCTAAACACTGCTTCAGCTGCATTCCTTAAACTTTGATATGTTTTTATTTTTATTCAGTTAAAATTTTTTCTATTTTTCCTTATTTCTTCTTTATTCCTGAGTTATTTAGAAGTGTGTTGTTTAATTTTCAAATACTTGGAGATTTCCCATGCTATATCTCCTGATGATTTCTAGTTTAACTCTTTGGTAGACATAGAACATACTTTAAATGTTTTCAGTTCTCCTAAATTTATTGAGACATTTTATGGTCCTGAATATGATCTAATTTGGTGAATATGCAGCAGTGTGTGCTTGGAAAGTTTGTGCATTCTGCTGTTGTTGAGTATAGTGTTTTATAAATGTTATTTAGGTCAAGTTAGTTGATAGCCTTGTTCAAATTTTCTGCGTCCTTCAGACTTTCTGAATCCTTATTCTATTAATTTCTGAAAGAGAGGTGTCAGTCTCCAAGTATAACTAAGATTTGCTTGTCTCCTTTCAGATTTACATTTTGTAGTTTAAAATTGTTAGTAGGTATGTAAACATTTAGGACTGGTATGTCTTCTTGATGAATTAACCACTCTATCATTATGGAATGTCCTTCTTTATTCATGGTAATATTTCTTGTTCTGAACTATTTTTTTGTCTCGTATTAATATTGCCACTCAAATTTTCTTTTGATTAGTGTTAGCATGTTATATATTTTTCCATCCTTGTACTTTTAAGCTACCTATGCCTTTATATTTAATGAGTCTTGCAGTCATTTTTGGAGGGGTTCGATATGGCAATCTCTGCTTTTTAATTGGAATGTTTAAACTATTTATATTTAATGTCATTATTCATATGGTTGGATTTAAATCTACCTTCTTGCTGTTTGCTTTCTATTTTTCCCACCTGTTCTTTGTTCCTTTTTCCTGTTGCCCTTCCTTTTACTGAGATTAATTGACTTTTTTTTTTTTTTTTTTTTGCGGTACACGGTCCTGTCACTGTTGTGGCCTCTCCCGTTGCGGAGCACAGGCTCCGGACGCGCAGGCTCAGCAGCCATGGCTCACGGGCCCAGCCACTCCGCGGCATGTGGGATCTTCCCGGACCGGGGCATGAACGCATGTCCCCTGCATCAGCAGGCAGACTCTCAACCACTGCGCCACCAGGGAAGCCCCTAATTGACTATTTTTTATGATTATATTTTATTTACATTGTTGTATTATACCTCCTTCTTTTGTTTTTTATTAGTTTCTCTTGGGTTGACAATATGTACATTCAACTTATCACAGTCTGCCTTCAAATGATATTGTACCTTTTCACATGTAGTATAAAGGCCTTTATCCTTTGTGCTAGCATTGTCATATATTTTACATCCACAAATGCTGTAAATCCCAAACTATAATGTTATCAATTGTTCTTTAAACAGTCAATTATATTGTGAAGATAGTATAAAAGTGAGAAATTTATCTTTTACCTTCCTCCATATATTTATCATTTCTGGCTTTTTTCTATCTTTTGTGAAGATTTCACTTTCTATCTTGTGTTATTTTAGGGCTGCCTAGAAAACTTCCTTTAATATTTTTGGAGTGCTGCTCTACTGGTGATGAAGTCTCTTAGTTTTGTTCATCTAGAAATGTGTATTTAGTCCTTGTTTTTGAAAGGTATTTTCCCTTGGGAAAGAGCTGTAGGTGTACAGTGTTTTGTTTCTTTTTTTCTTCTAATACATTTGGTTTCCATAGTTTCTGATGAAGAGTCTGCTGTTATTCTTTTCTTTATTGCCCTGTAGGTAATGTGTCAGTGTATCTTGTTTTTCCTGGATAAATTTAAGATTTTCTTTTTATCATTAGTTTTCAGCAATTTGATTACATTGTGTCTTGACATGCAATACCCTTCTGAGGATTCTACTTGATGGTGTGTGTGTGTGTGTGTGTGTGTGTGTGTGTGTGTGTGTTTGTGTGTGTGTGTGTGTGTGTGTGTGTTTGTGTGTGTGTGTGTGTGTGTGTATTCCAGTTTGGCTTGAGGGGAGACAAACTATTTCTAGTCCTCTGTGACTCACAGGGGTTTTTCTGACTCCTCCTTTCTTGTGGTTCTTTCTCTAACCTTGAACCATTTCCTCTCATGCATGCACCAATAAGTAGCCAAAGTCTCAAGTGGATCCCACTGCAGATCTCTGGAGTTCTTTCTTTGTGCAGCTACTTTCTCTGTAGTGCTATGTTCCACAAATTCTAACTTTCTTGGTTTACCTGCATTCTGATCTCTGCTTCTTCAGCTCAGGAAGACTGCTTGGCTCTGTGTTGTTGCCTTAAAACTGCCCCCAGGAAGTGATCTGGTGAATGTTGAGGTTCCACTGTGTGTTTTCTAGCTCTCAGGTCTCTTCTCTAATGTCTGTAAGCCATTGTTTCCTATATTTTGTCTGGTTTTCTGGTTGTTTTTAACACAGGGGGTGATTGTGGTGCTAAATCCATCCTTTTTTTACTCCATTTTGGCTTGAAGACAAAGTGTCTGTGGATATACTGATGGAGCTGGAAGGTGAGTCTTACCTCTTGACACACTGCTACTAAAGACCAAATGAACAACCCAGAATTTATGATAGAAGAGAATAGCCAGCAAATTACCGATCAGACCAGAGCATGTATGAGTAGTCTAGTAATTCTCAAGCAATGATAAATAAAAGAATCACAAAGATCCTCTGAATTAGATTGTTCTTTAAACTGTACATCAACTGTGGTGGAACAATGGCATGAAAAGTGGAGTCCTTTTCTTCTACAATCTCTGCAAAGTCTTAGAATTTTAAAATGTATTGCTTTCCTTATTTTAGATGGAATGCCTGAAGTTCAAACAGGTCATTACCTTTCTATCTGGCAGAGAGTTGGCAGGAAGGGCCACCACGTAGATCTAATAGACCAAGTGCCTTAATAATGTGTGCATAGGTATAGGTAAATGAAAAGCAACTTTAGTCTTCCGACTTCACATTAGACAATTATATGTTTAACTTCCTAATAGATAAACAATTTATTGCCTTTCAATTCCTCTTGCTTAAAAACAGCTCCTCCTGGAATTTTGCCTTTGTATGTTGCTTTAGCTTTGGCATAAATCCCCAGTGATCCAGTGTAAAACTTTGTATCTAAATCTCCCTGAAAGAGAGTACAGCATTTTTATGAGCATAGTAGTATCATTCAAAATCATGTAAATGTACACACACGTGAATATGTATATATAGCTTTAAAATTCTATAATGGATTATACTTTTAACATTTTTTTTTGATTTGTCTTTTAAAATGTCATGAATTTTCAAATGAAACTGCTCTCTATTACTGTTCAGTTAGAGATATTTTTCTATGGAATAATATGTAAATTCCTTGCTTCTTCAGAAGTTGTTATGGTTTCCCAAGGTTATATGGAATAATATATTGGGATAATTTTTCTGTTTTGTGGCAGCTTTTACTGTCTTTAAAAAATGGTTCAGGGCTTCCCTGGTAGCACAGTGGTTGAGAGTCCGCCTGCCGATGCAGGGGACACGGGTTCGTGCCCTGGTCCGGGAAGATCCCACATGCCACGGAGTGGCTGGGCCCGTGAGCCATGGCCACTGAGCCTGCGCGTCCGGAGCCTGTGCTCCGCAACGGGAGAGGCCACAGCAGTGAGAGGCCCACGTACGGCAAAAAAAAAAAAGAAAGGTTCAAATCCCAAGTCACAGTATCTTAGTGTCAAATAATATTAAAAATGTTCTGCAAAAGAAAAATCTTAGGAATAATAGAAAAATTTTCTCATATTGGCCAATTGCAAATTTTAACCATGATTCTTAATAAATTTCTCTTTGACATGAATTTCTAAATACCAATCTGACTTTCTAAATCAAAGGAGTTGTTAAAACCAAATGATCCAATTACAGGTTTATTTAAAAAATGAATACATAAACAAAGCTTTCTAGCTGCTTAAGATGCTATTACTCTTTTTACAGAATGTCAAAAAAGTAATCAGTCTTCCTTTGATTAGGCTTATACCTTATCTTTCTCTCAAACTTCTAGAGACTTTTCTTTTTAACATCTTTATTGGAATATAATTGCTTTACAATGTTATGTTAGTTTCTGCTGTATAACAAAGTGAATCAGCTGTGTGTATACATATATCCCCATATCCCCTCTCTCTTGCGCCTCCCACCCATGCTCCCTATCCCACCCCTCTAGGTGGTCACAAAGCACCGAGTTGATCTCCCTGTGCTATGCAGCTGCTTCCCACCAGTTATCCATTTTACATTTGGTAGTGTATATATGTCAATGCTACTCTCTCACTTTGTCCCAGCTTCCCCTTCCCCTTCCCTGTGTCCTCAAGTTCACTCTCTATGTCTGCGTCTTTATTCCTGTCCTGCCTCTAGGTTCTTCAGAACCATTTTCTTTTGTTTTTTAGATTCCAAATATATATGTTAGCATACGGTATTTGTTTCTCTCTTTCTGACTTACTTCTTCACTCTGTATGACAGACTCTAGGTCCATCTACCTCACTACAAATAACTCAGTTTCATTCCTTTTTATGGCTGAGTAATATTCCACTGTATATGTGTGCCACATCTTCTTTATCCATTCATCTGTTGATGGACACTTAGGTCGTTTCCACGTCTTGGCTATTGTAAACAGTGCTGCAGTGAACATTGTGGTACATGTCTCTTTTTGAATTATGGTTTTCTCAGGGTATATGCCCAGTAGTGGGATTGCTGGGTCATACTGTAGTTCTATTTTTGTTTTTTTAAGGAACCTCCATACTGTTCTCTATAGTGGCTGTATCAACTTACATTCCCACCAACAGTGCAAGAGAGTTCCCTTTTCTCCACACCCTCTCTGGCATTTATTGTTTGTAGATTATTTGATGATGGCAATTCTGACTGGTGTGAGGGGATACCTCATTGTAGTTTTGATTTGCATTTCTCTAATGATTAGTGATGTTGAGCATCCTTTCATGTGTTTGTTGTCAATCTGTATGTCTTCTTTGCTGAAATGTCTATTTAGGTCTTCCGCCCATTTTTGGATTGGGTTTTTTTCTTTTTTGGTATTGAGCTGCATGAGCTGCTTGTATATTTTAGAAATTAATCCCTTGTCAGTTGTTTCATTTGCAAATATTTTCTCCCATTCTGAGGGTTGTCTTTTCCTCTTGTTTATGGTTTCATTTGCTGTGCAAAATCTTTTAAGTTTCATTAGGTCCCATTTGTTAATTTTTGTTTTTATTTCCATTTCTCTAGGTGGTGGGACAAAAAGGATCTTGCTGTGATTTATGTCATAGAGTATTCTGCCTATGTTTTCCTCTAAGAGTTTTACAGTGTCCGTCCTTACATTTAGGTCGTTAATCCATTTTGAGTTTATTTTTGTGGATGGTGTTAGGAAGTGTTCTAATTTCATCCTTTTACATATAGCTGTCCAGTTTTCCCAGCACCATTTATTGAAGAGGCTGTCTTTTCTCCATTATGTATTCTTGCCTCCTTTATCAAAGATAAGGTGACCATATGTGTGTTGGTTTATCTCTGGGCTTTCTATCCGGTTCCATTGATCTATATTTCTGAGTTTTTGCCAGTACCATACTGTCCTGATTACTGTAGCTTTGTAGTAAAGTCTGAAGTCAGGGAGCCAGATTCCTCCAGCTCCATTTTTCTTTCTCAAGATTGCTTTGGCTATTTGGGGTCTTTTGTGTTTCCATACAAATTGTGAAATTTTTTGTTCTAGTTCTGTGAAAAATGCCATTGGTAGTTTGATAGGGCTTGCATTGAATCTGTAGATTGCTTTGGGTAGTATAGTCATTTTCACAATGTTGGTTTTTCCAATCCAAGAACGTGATATATCTCTCCATCTATTTGTATCATCTTTCATTTTTTTCATCAGGGTCTTATAGTTTTTGGCATATAGGACTTTTGTCTCCCTAAGTAGGTTTATTCTTAGGTATTTTATTCTTCCTGTTGCAGTGGTAAATGGGAGTGTTTCCTTTATTTCTCTTTCACATTTTTTGTCATTAGTATATAGGAATGCAAGAGATTTCTGTGCATTAATGTTGTATCCTGCTACTTTACCAAATTCATTGATTAGCCATAGACGTTTCCTGGTAGCATCTTTAGGATTTTCTATATATACTATCATGTTATCTGCAAACAGTTACAGTTTTGCTTCTTCTTTTCTGATTTGGATTCCTTTTATTTCTTTTTCTTCTCTTGTTGCCGTGGCTAAAACTTCCAAGACTATGTTGAAAAATAGTGCTGCGAGTGGGCAACCTTGTCTTGTTCCTGATCTTAGGGGAAATGGTTTCAGTTTTTGACCACTGAGAATGATGTTGGCTGTGGGTTTGTCATATATGGCCTTTATTATGTTGAGGTATGTTCCCTCTATGCCTACTTTCTGGAGGGTTTTTATCATAAATGGGTGCTGAATTTTCTTTAAAGCTTTTTCTGCATCTACTGAGATTATCATATGGTTTTATCCTTCAGTTTGTTAATATGGTGTATCACGTTGATTGATTTGAGTGTATTGAAGAATCCTTGCATTTCTGGGATAAACCCCACTTGATCATGGTGTATGATCCTTTTAATGTACTGTTGGATTCTGTTTGCTAGTATTTTGTTCAGGATTTTTGCATCTATGTTCATCAATGATATTCGCCTGTAGTTTTTTTTCTTTGTGACATCTTTGTGTGGTTTTGGTATCAGGGTGATGGTGGCCTCGTAGAATGAGTTTGGGAGTGTTTCTCCCTCTGCTGTATTTTGGAAGAGTTTGAGAAGGATAGGTGTTAGCTCTTCTCTGAATGTTTGATAGAATTCGCCTGTGAAGCCGTCTGGTCCTGGGCTTTTGTTTGTTGGAAGATTTTTGATGACAGTCTCAATTTCAGTGCTTGTGATTGGACTCTTTATATTTTCTATTTCTTCCTGGTTCAGTTGGGAAGGTTGTGCTTTTCTAAGAATGTGTCCATTGCTTCCAGGCTGTCCATTTTATTAGCATAGAGTTGCTTCTAGTAATATCTCATGATCCTTTGTATTTCTACAGTGTCACTTGTTACTTCTTTTTCATTTCTAATTCTGTTGATTTGAGTCTTCTCTCTTTTTTTATTGATGAGTCTGGCTAATGGTTTATCAGTTTTGTTTATCTTATCAAAGAACCACCTTTTAGTTTTATTGATCTTTGAGATTGTTTCATTCATTTCTTTTTCATTTCTTTCTTTTTTTTTTTTTGCGGTACGTGGGCCTCTCACTGTTTTGGCCTCTCCTGCTGCAGAGCACAGGCTCCAGATGCGCAGGCTCAGCGGCCATGGCTCACGGGCCCAGCTCCTCTGCGGCATGTGGGATCTTCCCAGACCGGGGCACGAACCCGTGTCCCCTGCATTGGCAGGCGGACTCTCAACCACTGCGTCACCAGGGAAGCCCCCTCTTTTTCATTTATTTCTGATCTGATCTTTATGATTCCTTTCCTTCTGCTAACTTTTTTTTTGTTGTTGTTCTTCTTTCTCTAATTGCGTTAGGGGTAAGTTTAGGTTATTTATTTGAGATGTTTCTTGATTCTTGAGCTAGGATTGTATTGCTGTAAAGTTCCCTCTTAGAACTGCTTTTGCTGCATCCCATAGGTTTTGGGTCATCGTGTTTTCATTGTCATTTGTTTCTAGGTATTTTTTGATTTCCTCTTTGATTTCTTCAGTGATCTCCTGGTTATTTAGTAGTGTATTGTTTAGTCTCCATGTGTTTGTATTTCTAACAGGTTTTTTTTCCTGTAATTGATATGTAGTCTCATAGTGTTGTGGTTAGAAAAGATACTTGATGTGATTTCAATATTCTTAACTTTACCAAGGCTTGATTTGTGACCCAAGATATGATCTATTTGGAGAATGATCCATGAGCATTTGAGAAGAAAGTGTATTCTGTTGTTTTTGGATGGAATGTCCTATAAATATCAATTAAGTCTGTCTAATCTAATGTGTCATTTAAAGCTTGTGTTTCCTTTTTTATTTTCATTTTGGATACTTTGTCCATTGGTGAAAGTGGGGTGTTAAAGTCCCTGCTATTATTGTATTACTGTCAGTTTCCCCTTTTATGGCTGTTAACATTTGCCTTATTTATTGAGGTGCTCCTATGTTGGGTGCATAAATATTTACAATTGTTATATGTTCTCCTTGGATTCATCCCTTGATCATTATGTAGTGTCCTTCTTTGTCTCTTGTAATAGTCTTCATTTTAAAGTCTGTTTTGTCTGATATGAGAATTGCTACACCAGCTTTCTTTTGATTTCCATTTGCATGGAATATCTTTTTCCGTCCCTTCACTTTCAGTCTGTATGTGTTCCTAGGTCTGAAGTGGGTCTCTTGTAGACAGAATATATATAGGTCTTATTTTTGTATCCATTCAGCCAGTCTATGTATTTTGGTTGGAACATTTAATCCATTTACATTTAAGGTAATTATCAATATATATGTTCCTATCACCATTTTCCTAATTGTTTTGGGTTTGTTTTTGTAGGTCTTTTCCTCCTCTTGTGTTTCTTGCCTAGAGAAGTTCTTTTAACATTTGCTGCAAAGCTGGTTTGGTGGTGTTGAATTCTCTTAACTTTTGCTTGTCTATAAAGGTTTTAATTTCTCCATCAGATATGAATGAGATCCTTGCTGGGTAGAGTAATCATGGTTGTAGGTTTTTACCTTTCATCACTTTAAATATGTCCTGCCACTCCCTTCTGGCTTGCAGAGTTTCTGCTGAAAGATCAGCTGTTAACTTTATGGGGATTCCCTTGTATGTTATTTGTTTCTTTTCCCTTGCTTCTTTTAATATTTTTTATTTGTATTTAATTTTTGATAGTTTGATTCATATGTGTCTTGGCGTGTGTCTCCTTGGATTTATCTGTATGGGACTCTGCTTCCTGGACTTGATTGACTATTTCCTTTCCCATGTTAAGGAAGTTTTCAAGTATAATCTCTTCAAATATTTTCTCAGACCCTTTCTTTTTCTCTTCTTCTTCTGGGACCCCTATTATTAAAATGTTTGTGCGTTTGATGTTGTTCCAGAGGTGTCTGAAAGTGTCCTCAATTCTTTCCATTCTTTTTTCTTTATTCTGCTCCATGTCAGTGATTTCTACTATTTTATCTCCCAGGTCACTTATCTGTTCTTCTACTTCAGTTCTTCTGCTATGGATTCCTTGTAGAGAATTTTTAATTTCATTTACTGTGTTGTTCATCACTGTTTGTTTGCTCTTTAGTTCTTCTAGGTCCTTATTAAATGTTTCTTGTATTTTCTCCATTCTATTTCCAAGATTTTGTGTCATCTTTACTATCATTCTATCATTACTCTGAATTCTTTTTCAGGTAGACTGCCTATTTCCTCTTCATTTGTTTGGTCTGGTGGGTTTTTAGCTTGATCCTTCATCTGCTGTGTATTTCTCTGTCTTCTCATTTTGCTTAACTTAGTGTGTTTAGGGTCTCCTTTTCTCAGCCTGCACATTCATAGTTCCCGTTGTTTTTGTTGTCTTCCCCCAATGGGTGAGGTTGGTTCAGTGGATTGTGTAGGCTTCCTGGTAGAGGGAACTGCTGACTGTGTTCTGGTAGGTGGGGCTGGATCTTGTCTTTCTGGTGGGCAGGGCCACACCCAGTAGTGTGTTTTGGGTTATCTGTGAACTTAGTATGACTTTAGGCAGCCTCTCTGCTAATGGGTGGGGTTGTGTTCCTGTCTTGTTAATCGTTTGGCATGGGGTGTCGAGGACTGGAGCTTGCTGGCTGTTGGGTGGAGCTGGGTCTTAGTTTTGAGATGGAGATCTCTGGGAGAGCTCTTGCAGATTGATATTATGTGGGCTTGGGAGGTCTCTGGTGGCCCAGTGTCCTGGACTCGGCTCTCCCACCTCGGAGGCTCAGGTCTGACACCCGGCCAGAGCATCAAGACCCTGTCAGCCACACATCTTGGAAGAAAAGGAAGGAAAAAAAGGAAAAGCAAAAAAAAAACCCCAGAAAAACGAACAGATAGAACCCAAAACCAATTGGTAAAAGTAAAGCTAATCAGACACAATCACCCAAACATACACACACATACTCATAAAAAGGAAAAAAAAAAACAAACCCAAAAAACCAACAGTCAGAACCCTAGGACAAATGGTAAAAACAAACCTAAACAGACAAAATCACACAAAGGATCGTACACATACACACTGACAAAAAGAGAAAAAAGGAAAAAAACAAAATTAAAAAAAGAGGGCTTCCCTGGTGGCACAGTGGTTGAGAGTCTGCCTGCCAATGCAGGGGACATGGGTTCGTGCCCCGGTCCGGGAAGATCCCCCATGCCACAGAGTGCCTGGGCCCGTGAGGCATGGCCTCTGAGCCTGCACGACCAGAGCCTGTGCTCCGCAACGGGAGAGGCCACAACAGTGAGAGGCCCGTGTACCGCAAAAAAACAAAAAACAAAACAAAACAAAAAACAAAAACATGAAAAAAGAAGAGAGCAACCAAACTAATGAACAAATCTACCATTGATAACAAGCACTAAAAACTAAACTAAGATAAACATAAAAACCAGAAACAAATTGATGCAGAAAAGAAACCCCAAGTCTACAGTTGCTCCCAACGTCCACTGCCTCAGTTTTGGGAACATTCATTATCTATTCAGGTATTCCACAGATGCAGGGTACATCAAATTGATTGTGGGGATTTAATCCGCTGCTCCTGAGGCTCCTGGGAGAGATTTCCCTTTCTCTTCTTTGTTTGCACAGCTCCTGGGGTTGAGCTTTGGATTTGGCCCCACCTCTGCATGTAGGCCACCCTCAGGCATCTGTTCCCCACCTTGACAGGAGGGCGTTAAAGGATTGGCTGTTTAGGGCTCTCTTGCTCACTCAGGCCAGGGAGAGGCAAGGAAGGGTACAGTAGTCATAATTCTTATGCGGGGCAAGCCTGAGGTGGCAGAGGCCAACATGACATTGCACCAGCCTGAGGCATGCCGTGTGTTCTCCCAGGGAAGTTATCCCTGAATATCAGGACCCTGGCAGTGGAGGGCTGCACAGGCTCCTGGTGCGGGTGTGGGTAGTGACCTGTGCTTGCACACAGGATTCTTGATGGCAGTGGCGGCAGTGTTAGCGTTTCTTGACAGTTTCTGGGGTCTGAGCTGATAGCCACAGCTCTTGCCCATCTCTGGAGTTTGCTTAGGTGGTGCTCTGCCTTCTGTAGCCACATGGAGCAGGAATCCCCTCTCCTCACACACCCAGAAGCAATGGTCTCTTGCCTCTTCGGCAGGTCCAGACTTTTTCTTGGACTCCCTCCCGGCTAGCTGTGGTTCACTAGCTAGCCCCCTTCAGGCTGTGTTCATGCAGCCATCCCCAGTCTTCTCCCTGCAGTCTGACTCCTGAAGCCCGAGCCTCAGCTCCCAGCCCCCACCCGCCCTGGCGGGTGAGCAGATAAGTGTCTCAGGTTGGTGAGTGCTGGTCAGCACCAAACCTCTGTGTGGGAACCTCTCCGTTTTGCCCTCTGCACCCCTGTTGCTGTGCTCTCCTCTGTGGCTCCGAAGCTTCCCCCCGACTCACCCCGCCCCCGCCCCAGTCCCCGCCCGTGAAGGGGCTTCCTAGTGTGTGGAAACTTTTCCTCCTTCACAGCTCCCTCCCAGAGGTGCAGGTCCTATCCCTATTCTTTGGTCTCTTGTTTCTTTTTCCTTTTGCCCTACCCAGGTGTGTGGTGATTTTCTTGACTTTTTGGAAGTCTGAGGTCTTCTGCCAACGTTCAGTAGGTGTTCTGTAGGAGCTGTTCCACATGTAGATGTACTTTTGATGTATATGTGGGCAGGAAGGTCATCTTGAAGGTCTCTGAGACTTTTTACTTATAAGGGAAAGAAGTTAGAAAGCTAAGGGAGCAGTGAGAGGTAACAGCTAAGGATTTCCAAAGAATTTAATGATAGAAAAACAGGAATAACTCAGATAGCCATTGCACTCAGAATTCTAGTGTGTGGGCTGTGCTCCTACAGTCTTACCATGGTCCTGATGATTAAAGTGTTGGATTCTGGGCTTGCACATAGGGAAAGGTGAAGATGCAAATGTGTTTGATAAAAACAAATGCTCATAAATAGAAAGAACAGTGCGATTTTCAATAGCTTTCATACTGACTTATTTCTCTTTATTTTACTTGACCATCCGCCAGAAAACATGGTCAGATGATATCTTTTAGTTATATTTAAAGCTTATGTTTTCTTATGTATTATAATTCTTCTGTGAAGAGAATACCATAAGCGGAATTGCAAAAGGAATTTCTAATTTTTTGTTGTTGTTGTTGTTGTTTTGTGGTACATGGGCCTCTCACTGTTGTGGCCTCTCCCGCTGCGGAGCACAGGCTCAGGACGCTCAGGCTTAGGGGCCATGGCTCATGGGCCCAGCCGCTCTGCGGCACGTGGC
Source organism: Platanista minor (assembly GCA_004363435.1). Lineage (NCBI taxonomy): Eukaryota > Metazoa > Chordata > Mammalia > Artiodactyla > Platanistidae > Platanista > Platanista minor. The sequence continues at coordinate 3,065 of RJWK010031429.1, read as the reverse complement.
ATCTTCCCAGACCGGGGCATGAACCTGTGTCCCCTGCATCGGCAGGCGGACTCTCAACCTCTGTGCCACCAGGGAAGCCCAGGAATTTCTAAATTTTAACATGTACTTTCAAAATATTTTCTTCACTCCATAACTACTTCTGAGGATACTTTTACATAAAGTTAAGGTCAAACATTTTCATTTTGCCTGACTGTCAATATATAATTCTTCTTCAAATAAACAATTAGCTAATGATTTACTGTAAAATGTTTTCCTTAGCATCTATTATATACTCAACATTGTGCTGCAACTATTGGAACACAGAGAAAGTATGAGCACTTACAAAGTCAAGGGAAAGAGACATTTAAGTGGAAAATATTTTTAACATTATGTTTTGACTTAACACTCTGGAGGATGAAGATTTAATGCTTTTCAGCTACTTGCCTTGACTGTACTTAGTCCACTTCTGCTCCTCCCCACCTCCCAACATGACTGTTGCTTATTATTGCTCATGGATGAGCTAAGTAGTGTACCACAATCACTTTCCTTTTCCTGAACAACATTTTGTTGTCCCTGAAGTCTGGTTTTATTGTTTTTATTCTTTTAGTTTTCTATGATTTTATCCCTATCTTAAACCAAACTCTCCCCCAGTTGTGGAAATATCATCTCAAAACTTTCAGGCCTGTTGGGGTTCTATCAGATTCATCTTCTTGAGTAAATCTCTCCTGATACCTTTCACCTGCTCCAGTCTTAGACCAGTTGCTCTCTAGCTCTGTAGCACAGCTGTGATCCTGGTATTTTCCTTCATGGGCCTTGTCTTTCCTATATTATATCCCTTGTTTTCTATCTTTCTCTTTTTTAGTTCACTCTCTTTTATTGGAGGAACACATCTTCCAGTATCTTCTTGAGAAGGCTTAAATGCCAAATAAAATTTGATATTTTTGATAAACAAATGGGACTTAATTAAACTTAAAAGCTTTTGCTAGCAGAGGAAATCATAAACAAAATAAAATGACAACCTACAGAATGGTAGAACGTATTTGCAATGATGCAACCAACAAAGGATTACTTTCCAAAATATACAAACAGCTCATACAGCTTAATATAAAAACAAACAAACAACCTAATCAAAAAGTGGGCAGAAAACCTAAATAGGCATTTCTTCAAAGAAGACATACAGGGCTTCCCTGGTGGTGCAGTGGTTGAGAGTCCGCCTGCTGATGCAGGGGACACGGGTTCATGCCCCGGTCCAGGAAGATCCCACATGCCGTGGAGCGGCTGGTCCTGTGAGCCATGACCGCTAAGCCTGCGCATCCAGAGCCTGTGCTCCGCAACGGGAGAGGCCACAACAGTGAGAGGCCTGCGTACAGCCAAAAAAAAAAAAAAAAAAAAAAGAAGACATACAGTTGGCCAAAAAGCACATGAAAAGATGCTCAATATCACCAATTATTAGAGAAATGAAAATCAAGACTACAATGAGGGGGACTTCCTTGGTGGTCCAGTGGCTAAGATTCCATGCTCCCAATGCAGGGGGCCCAGGTTTGATCCCTGGTCAGGGAACTAGATCCCACATGCTGCAACCAAGATTTCACATGCTGCAATTAAAGCTTCTGCATGCCGCAACTAAAGGTTCCGCATGCCACAACTAAAGGATCCCACATGCTGCAATTAAAGATCCCGCATGCTGCAACTAAAGATCCTGCATGCTGCAGTTAAAAAACCCCACACGCCGCAACGAAGATCCCCACACAGCAATGAAGATCCCTCATTCTGCAACTAAGACCCAGTGCAGCCAAATAAATAAATTAAAAAAAAAAAACTACAATGAGGTATCACCTCACAGTGGTCAGAATGGCCATCATTAAAAAGTCTACAACTAACCCCATTCATGAGGGTCCATACTCATAACCTAATCACCTCCCCAAAGCCCCACCTCCTAATACATCACACTGGGGATTAGGATTCCAACATATGAATTTTGAGGAGACACAAACATTCAAACCATAACACCTGTCTTGAGAAGTGACACTCCCATGGCCATTGTTTCTAACTAAATTGTGTGAACACTGTGTACTGGAACAATCTCAGGGTGTTTGGTAGGAAAGGCAGGTTTCCTTAAGCCCCACCTTATACCTATTAAAGCAGAATCTTTGGTTGTGAGGCTCAGAAAATCACGTTTTACTCTATTTTCATGTTGGGATGATACCCAGACTATTCAGCGACAAGAGTAAAACCCCAGGTCCTATTATCACCCCCCTCCATCACACGCATACACACAAACATATACTAATGTCTATCCTCCCTCAATGTATTACTCAGGGTTCTCCAGAGAAACAAAACCAATAGGATGTGTGTATAGAGACAAAGAGGAAGAGAAAAACAGAGAGATTTATTTTAAGGAATTGGCTCATGCAGTTGTAGGGGCTGGCAAGTCCAAAATCTGCAGGATAAGCCAGGAGGCTGGAGACCGAGGGAAGGGGGGGAAAAAAAGTCTACAAATAATAAATGCTGGAGAGGAAAAAGGAACTCTCTTATACTGTTGGTGGGAATGTAAATTGGTGCAGCCTCTGTGGAAAACAGTATGGAGGTTCCTTAAAAAACTAAAAATAGAACTACCATATGATTCAGCAATCCCACTCTTGGGCATATATCCAGAGAAAACTCTAATTCAAAAAGATACATGCACCCCAGTGTTCATAGCAGCGTTATTTACAATAGCCAAGACATGGAAGCAAACTAAACATCCATTGACAGGTGAATGGATAAAGAAGATACGGCATATATATACACAATGGAATATTAGTCATAAACAAGAATGAAATAATGCCATTTGCAGCAACATGGATGAACCTAGAGATTATCATACTAAGTGAAAAAAGCCAGACAGAGAAAGACAAATATCATATGATATCACTTATATGTAGAATCTAAAAAATGATACAAATGAACTTATTTACCAAACATAAATAGACTCACAGACATAGAAAACAAACTTATGGTTACCAAAGGGGAAAGATGGGAAGGGATAAATTGGGAGTTTGGGATTAAAAATTATAGACTACTATATATGAAATAGATAAACAACA
>RJWK010031428.1:0-24217 GCA_004363435.1 Platanista minor | reverse complement strand
TTTTTTTTTTTTTGGCGGTCCGCGGGCCTCTCACTGTTGTGGCCTCTCCCGTTGCGGAGCACGGGCTCCGGACGCGCAGGCTCAGCGGTCATGGCTCACGGGCCCAGCCGCTCCGCGGCATGTGGGATCTTCCCGGACCGGGGCACGAACCCGCGTCCCCTGCATCGGCAGGAGGACTCTCAACCACTGCGCCACCAGGGAAGACCAGCATTTGCTTTTAAATAGTCTTCCTCACTCCCTTTCAGCTATAGAGGTTTATGGATAAGGACAGAGGAGGGACGCTCAGGGTGAATATAGCAACATAATACTTTTGTGGCAAAGTCAGGTTAAAAACTTCACACACATTCTGGCACACTAACTTATGTTACACTGGCTTATTGTGTGGAATAAAAATTAGAAATAAATTTAACTGTAAAAGAACTGCCAATCCAACAAGATAATCTGTCACAGAAGAGACAAAAAGCTCACCTCCTGCTCCCAAGATTATACTCTTCTGATTTTATTTTGATTTAGAAATTTTTTAATTGATTATTTTATTTGATTTTTATTGAAGTATATTTTGGGACTTCCCTGGTGGTCCAGTGGTTAAGACTCCATGCTTCCACTGCAGGGGGTGCAGGTCTGATCCCTGGCTGGGGAACTAAGATCCCACACGCCAGTGGCGTGGCCAAAAAAAAAAAAATAGTAGGATTGTCGAAGTATATTTGATTTATAACATTGTGTTAGTTTCAGGTATACAGCACAGTGATTCAGTATTTTTGCAGATTACACTCTACTATAGGTTATTACAAGATAATGGGTATAATTCCCTGTGCTATACAGTGTATTCTTGTTGCTTACCTATTTTATATACAGTAGTTTTTATCTGTTAATCCAATACCCCTAATTTGTCCCTCCCCCCTAGAAAAAAAATTTTTTTAATGAAAGAAATACCAACAAGTACATCAGTGATATACATTTATGTAGTGATTCCTTCCAAAGGGAGATTCTTTACCCACTGGGATTGAGGCTTATTAACCTTGGCCTAATTGCAGTCTTGAGCTGTCACTCATTTATTATTTATCTTCATACCCTCTAACCTGGTTCTCTATCCAATTTAAACAAGATAGCCCTAAGGGCTCCCTTAAACCACCTAAAATATAGGCATTCTGCTACTTGGGCATTAGCCCTAGGTCCTGTCCATGCCCTAAGCTGATTTATGAAGGAGCAGAATTCTTGAGATAAATAAGACTTAATTCTTGCATATTTAAGGGATTCAAGTCTAAAAAGCTACTGAAAGAAATTTGAGGGGTGTAACTGTCAGCAGAGGGCTGGGGTCATTCAGGGCTAGATTTCTTTTTTATTTTTTTTGGTCGCGAGGCTTGTGAAATCTCAGTTCTGCAACCAGGGATGGAACACGTGCCCCATGCAGTGGAGGCTCTGAGTCCTAACCGTTGGACAACCAGGGAATTCCCAGGGCTGGCTTTTTTGCCTGTGCTCACTGGCACCGTCCCCAGTGTCCACGTGGCAAACAGTCTAATGTAGACACGTAGAGCAAAAGTACAACTGAAATGTCAATGCTGCGTGCCCCCCATCCCCTAAATTATGGACCCTGATTTAAGACTATCCCACTGAGGCGAGTGGTCAAGTACACACTACTTTCCTTGTCTCCTTCGTGCCTGGAAGACATTTAACTTCATAGCTAAAGTCTAACCAAAGTCTGATTTCCATGTTTCCTTTAGTTCCTCACACAGGGACCTTCACCCAGCTGGACATTCTTTCCCTGGCAAGGGTTTCCTCACTGATGGAAACACAATCTCTTTACCTCCCTCAGACTTCATCCTCCAGTTCAGACTCTGATCCTCACCCTTTCACCTCAACCTCTCTTTTGTTCTCTGTCCCTATTTCAAAATACTGCTCTATTCAAAAGCAACAAAGGAAAAGCCAGACCTGGAAGGTAGTCTTAGAGACAGAGCTCAATCCAGGGTTTCCCTTGGATTGAGCCCTAGGAGAAGAGGCACCCTGGCTGGTGGTTAAAATAAATTCTCGGGTCCCAGAGCAGCTCCACGGCATGAATCTTCAGGGAAGGCTTCCAGAGATCCTTAGTTTTAATCAAGGCCCCGGATGATTTTTTTTTTTTTAATTACCAGGATAGTTCAGGGAACACAAAGCGAATCCAGTGCTTCTCAAACTCGCGCCTGCCTCAGAATCGCTTGGAGGGTTTGCTAAAACACATGGCTGGGCACCCCCCACCCCCCAGCTGGAGTTCCAGTTTCAGAAAATCTGCGGTGTGGCCTGATCATCTGCATTTCTAACCAGATCCGAGAAGCTGCAGGTCTAGGAACCCCACCCTGACAAACTCTGATTCTAGTCTAGTGGCTTCTTTTGAAAGTGGGTTCACTACAGGTGAAGGGATTACTTGTCACGATTAATATGCTAAGGATAGGGCACGTGTGTGCCAAAGAGGGGAACTAGACTGCTCAGTTAAACGTACTAGCTGGAGGTCACTCACTAGGGAGCAAACAGAGCCCACACCCACGCCTGCAGACCTGAGGCCACGGGAAGTCTCTAATTCTGCTTCTCTCAAGCCCCGGAGTTACCAAAAAATAAACCAATTTCTTAGTCTAGGTTTTCAAAGCTTTGTTTAATTTCACTTTTGCTTTCAATTCTTTTTTTCATCACAAAGTATCAGAATGACTTAGGGAGTTTTCATGTCCCAGCCAAAGAACCTCACAACGATTGTAACATGGAAAAAAGGTATCCCAGTTCCAGACAAATAAGCTTGGCACACACTTGGGGAACAGGTCTCGTTGATTCCTATACAGCGCAGTGCGTGTCTCGGTAAGTTCGTTACAGGCGGTGGAGATGGTACAGGAACAGCGAGTGACCGGAAGCAGATGCCTCAGCCGGCATTGTGCTGATCAATTAAGCACCGATGCGCTTGCTCCTGTAAGTAGGTCTTTGGGGAGTGACTAAAAAAGGATCCGATCCTTTGATGCTGGGCTACTTTGCAGACATTCTGAGAGTTAATAAAACTCATTACCTCTTAGCGTCTTAGCTTCCTTCTGGCAAGGGACAAAAAGCTAATTTAGTATAGTAGTGTGTGTGTGTGTGTGTGTGTGTGCGTGCAAGCAACTAAAGAAAAATCAGAGAGAGAAATGCAGAGTGAAAAATACTGGTTACTAACATTTATCAGCAATTTATGGAATCCTGTAGTTTCAGTGTATTATGACGATGACGCTACTTTCTATGTCTGGCTTCTTGGAATATAACCCAGCATGAGAATGGGTGGGAACCTAGTACGAGTTTATAGATAAACATTTCCATTTTTTCCCACAGACTCACGAGCAAGGTTAGAACGCACAACTCAGTTTGGCGGGTCAGAGAAAGGAAGGAGCGTTCGTGAACATGTTAATTATTTTTTTCACGGTGTAAAGTGTGCAGATGTAACATGAAGAGAAAAGTTTAACCAAAAAGAAAAGACAAGTGTTCTTTTCAGGATCTTATCTTCAGGCAGAAAATTTCAAATTCATTGCAGAGCCGGGAAAATAAGTATTGTAGTGTCATCTTAATCTACGGCACACATTGACGATGTTTTCCATACTTTCTAAAGCCTTTGTGTAAATATGGTGCAAGTATAGTGAATAGTCAAACAGGAAATTAGATGTAAATCAAACTCACAACCGGACAAAGGCAATCAGAATTAAAGAAAAAAGAATATAATCCAATCAAACTTCTGTTTTCAAAACTGCTTCTCCTTCATGCCTTCTTTCAAGTTTTACAGACTTGGTTTTTATCCATTGAGGAGTGATGAGAGTGTAAGATTCAGCTTTGTATGTTGTGCAGGAAAAAAAAAAAATTAGAAAGGGATGCTTCTGTCTGGCACTACATTTGGAGTAACATGGAGGGGAGCTGTTGAATAATCAGATACCTGGGAAGGTGTACTTCAGAGAAAATTGTTTTTTTTCTTTGCGGTACGCGGGCCTCTCACTGTCGTGGCCTCTCCCGTGGCGGAGCACAGGCTCCGGACGCGCAGGCTCAGCGGCCATGGCTCACGGGCCCAGCCGCTCCGCGGCACGTGGGATCTTCCCGGACCGGGGCGCGAACCCGCGTCCCCCGCATCGGCAGGCGGACTCCCAACCACTGCGCCACCAGGGAAGCCCCAGAGAAATTTTGAAAGGGGTAAATAGTAACTACAGATTTCGTAGACTAGATGCTTTGAAAGAGAGCCTGCGTCCTGCATGCATTCCACTTTCTTTCTTGAAGAAAATGGTGAAGGTCAACATTTTGTCCAAATGTTTTAAATTTTAAAAATTCTTGTTTTGTATAATTACAAAAGTGCTGTGCGCTCATCATATAAAACTGATACTACAGAAGTATGTGTGAAATATTCGCCCCCCCCCGAATATTTTTTTAATCCACTAAGCACTAGCATTCCCGTTTTAACTTTATTTTCATTTTTCTTTTTCCTTTTGGCTGCACCGTGTGGCATGTGGGATCTTAGTTCCCTGAGCAGGGACGGAACCCACGCCCCCTGCATTGGGAGCGCGGAGTCCCAACAACTGGACCACCAGGGAGGTCCCTAGCATTCCCATTTTAACCAGAAAACTAGGGTAGATTATGAATAAAAGGCTAAGTTCACTAAATTTCCTGGAGAATTAATTGGGAATCATAACCACTGACTCGAGTTCCTGGCATGCTTTCCCAGGCTTTCTCTCTGTGGACTTATAAAAATGTTTATTTTATAACTACTTTCCTAAGCTGCATCAGTTGAAGAATGAAATTTGGTGTTAGGTTTTGGCATTCAATAGAATCTGTCAGTTAATCAATCTTTTAGAGGATGAATTATGGTGCACAAATGCTTCACTTTTCCTTTGTGGTCCTATTAATCCATTCATTGATGAATGTCTCATGAAAAAATAAAAAGGTCAGAATGGACTTTATGGCATATAGACCCTCTTCGTTAATAATCTACAGATTGGACTGCGTGCTCCTTTTAGCAAAGACCCAGCCCAAACACCATGACCTAATAAATCTAATTAGTGTGTGTTAAAATAATTGCAGTGGTTGCAAAGAGGTTAGTAGCAATGAGTGACACAGATGATTTCTTTCCTTTTTTTGGCAAGTTTTAAAAGCCTTTTAGGAGTTTTCAGAGTTTTTCATTTAATTGTGTAAAGGTGTTGCAGGGACCCATGACTGACTTTGGTTCTTTGTGCTCGTGGGGTCTCTATTTAGGTTAAAAAGAAGCACTTAGCCCATGTTTTAAACAATCAAAGGTAGTCACGCTCTAATACCTTAACCCTGCAGAGCTATTGTCTGCTTGCAAGTATATTCTATAGGCTTTGCATTCAAGATTGATCTATGCAAATAAGAAAACCTTTTGTTAAGTAAATTTAGGAATGCAAATAAATATGCAAGAAAAAGAAGCAATTAAAAATCTTTAAGCTACATTACTAGTCATTCAAGTAGTAAAGCAATTGAGGAAAAAAATAGAAATTATGTGGGGTTGTAAATATTTATTTATTACGAGTTGCAGTATATTCTTTAGTTAAAATAGCACTGTGAAACAAACTAGTGAATATAACAAAAAAAGAGACAGACTCACAGACGTAAAGAACTAGAGATTACCAGCGGGGAGAGGGAAGGGGGAGGGGCAAGACGGGGTAGGGAATTAAAAGGTACAAACTTCTTTGTATAAAATGAAAAAGCTGTAAGGCTATATTGTACAACACAGGGAATATAACCAATATGTTATAATAACTATAAATGGAGTATAACCTTTAAAGACTGTGGATCACTATGTGGGACACCTGAAACATATGATATTGTCCATCAACTAAAAAGTACCTCAATTTAAAAAAGTGAGGGTAAATCTAAATTAAAAAAAATAGCACCGTGAAACACAGAATTGTACCATTTGTAGATTTGCCTGGGAGCAAATAAACTGAGTTAAGTGAAACATTTAGATAATTTATTCTTCTAATAATGTTAATACATACCCATCATTTTTTGTCTCTTGAATATAATTACAGCGTGCCAGATATAGCCTAATCAGTCAAAATTTATCTTTTTTGTTACTTTATATAAAGAGACAAGATAAACATCAAATAATATCCTAAATTTACAAGAGAAAATTTCCAGAAGTCTTCTTTCTACTTATGTCATTTGTTTTTTTTGGCCATGCCATGTGGCTTGCAGGATCTCAGTTCCCCAACCAAGGATTGAACCTAGGGTCCATGGTAGTGAACGCTCCGAGCCCTAACCACTGGACCACCAGGGAATTCCCTCTACTTATGTCATTTTTGACAATCATTTGTTAGGACTCTGGGGCGGTGATTTTACCTACTACTTCTGTATGGGGAAATCTCAGTGACATTTTACTTGTATAGAAATTTTCTGATGGGCCAGATGGGGAGGTGGGGGACACAGAAAGCAGGCTTTGTCATTCTTTCATAGCTTTGTGCTGGGCCGTGGCCTTCCTCCTTCATTCCATCCCCTCTCATGCTTACACTGAATGTATGACCTTGAGCAAGTCAGTTAACCTCTCAATGCTTCAGTTTTTTCATCTGTAAAATGGGAATAATAAACATAATACCGTATGAGAGAAATGCTCTGTGAATTAAAGAGACTAATGCAAGCTGCCCAGCATTGTCTTTGAAATCTAACAAGTGCTCAATGGAAATAAGCTGCTTATTATTATCATTATTATTATTATTTAATCTGTATATTATTAGATATGAAAGTTACACAGTCATGAACTTGTGAAAACTTTGAGGTGTTTTCCAGTAGAGGTAATAACAACCAGTGTTTACTAAGTATTTGCTTGGGGACAGGCACATGGTTACTCACATGATTCTCCCGGGTGTGTTTTGTGGCAGAGCAGAGCTGGGATGGAGTGCCCAGTGTCTCAGGCTCCAGCACCTGGCACATACTCACTGTGTGAGGTCACTGTTGGATTGACCCCTAGCCTTTTCTTTCTCTTTGTATGCCATTTTTTATAAATTTATTTATTTATTTTATTTTTGGCTGCGTTGGGTCTTTGTTGCTACACGGGCTTTCTCTAGTTGCAGTGAGCGGGGCTACTCTTCATTGCGGTGTGCAGGCTTCTCACTGTGATGGCTTCTCTTGTTGCGGAGCACAGGGTCTAGGCACACAGGCTTCAGTAGTTGTGGCATGCAGGCTCAGTAGTTGCGACACACGGGCTTAGGTGCTCTGTGGCATGTGGGATCTTCTCAGACCAGGGCTCGAACCTGTGTCCCCTGCATTGGCAGGTGGATTCTTAACCACTGCGCCACCAGGGAAGCCCCTGTATGCCATTTTTGAGTGAATTTCTCCTTCTGTCCCTTCTACTTCCACTGGTGAGTCTGTAGTTCTGGCCAGGTCTTTTTCCTAAAACCCAAACCTGTTACTTCCAAATGCATACTTTTTATATCTCAAATTGAACTCCTTTCCTAACTAACTGTCTCTCCTGGATTTTCTGTTATCACTTAATGGCATCACCAGAAACTTGGGAGTCACCCAGGACCCTGGACTCCTTTTTCCTTTGTCCTCCACATCCAACTGGTTTCCAGGTCCTACTCCACTCCAACTACAAACTATCTCTCAAACTTTCCCTCTTCCATCTAATGGTCATTCCCTTAATTCAGAGTCTCATGAATGACTTTCCAAGAAACACTCTGATCAAGTCTCTCCTTTGCTTTCAGTTTTCCTTCCGGATCCCCCGCTGCTTTCAGAATATATTGCACACTCTTTCCTGAGGCTTACAGGACTCTTTATGGTCTGGTCTCTACCCACTGCCCACCTTCGATGCCGAGTATCCATCACCCCAGGTGAACTCACTGATTTGAGGTTTATGGAATGATCTGGACTACTGCAAGTTTCTGTGTATATACTCATGTCATTTTCACAGGTTGTAATATTATGCACTCCTTGATCTCCTGGTCCCACTGACTCGGAGAATTCATTTCCCTGAAGACTAATTTTGTGTGTTCTGCTGGCTTCCCTCCACTCTCCACGTTCAGTGTAAAAATCTGACCCTTCTGTGTGATACCCAAAGCACTGTGCAACTCCCTTGCTATGTACTTACTTATCCCATTGTAATTTTATCCACAGTTTCCTTAGTTTTCTATTAGTTTGAACTTCTTAAAACCAAGAAGGCATTGGAGCAAAGTGGAAAAAACATAGTTTTGGGCAGAGACACAGTGGGTTTATTAACTCCGTGACTTTAGGCAAAAGTTGGCTCAATTTTCTCTTCTGTGAAATGGAGATAACATCTGCTTCATAAGATTGCTATGAAGATTAAAATGAGATAATGATGGCATTGTTATTATTGTTATATATCCTTAACCAACATATTAGCATGTAGAAAGTCCTCAACAAATGTCATAAATTAATAAATTTATTAATACTTATATTCTGTCCTTTCTCCTGGTGACCAGTGAGATGCAATCGTAAGACAAAGATGTCTAACCATGGTTATGGGCATCCTTATGACTTTCTGAGTCTAGAACAAACAGTGCATTGTTCTCTGAGGAGGTACATTTGAACTTAGGCTGATCTATTTAATAGACCATACAGAAAACAATTCTAAACTGTGTTTTTCAAAAATACTATTGTACAACTTGAAGAAACATGAATTGAGAATTAGAAAACTGGCCAAGATTTGGAGAAAAGTTCTTACATGGAACTAACTTAATTCATAAATACTGTCTGATACTGCTTTATTTTACCCCAGGTGATGGGATAGAGGACGAGAGCTTTGGGAGTTAACTTCCCATCAGGGGCGGAGAGGAGGTAATAACTATTACTCTGTGCTTGCCAAACAGTCCAGGGAAGTCTGGTGCATATGAATGACATTGATTAGATTCTTTCTACCATGAAGCTATTACCAGAAACAGCTCCAGATTGGAACACTGGATTTTCCATACTCATGTTATTTTTTTCCCACAAATCATCAGTTTACTAGAAAGTTCCTTTCCCTAATTTTACAGCATATATACCTCTATCATATGTGGTAAAGTTAAATACAATCTGTTACGCTTGTAAGTAAGGATAGATTATCTTGTTTTTCCTTTTTTTTTTTAAAAAAAATCACTGCTCTTGAAGTTAAAGAACTGCCCCCAGGAAGGCAGAGAGGCAGCCAGAGTACGGCTCAACCTACAAGCTAATGAGAAGCAGCACAAAAATGTTAATACTGTATTATTTAAATATTTACATGGGCTGAAAGCAAAGAAAAATGAGTCTTTTCACTTCAAACAGTGTTATTTTTTTAAAAAGCGAATTGGAGAAGATTTTATATCTCTTTATCATCCAATATTTATCTACACACAACATATAGCATATATCATAGTAAGTAATATATAATGCATATTTTATATTTTATTATTTTTTTTAAACCTTTGAAATGGTTTTCTTTCAAGTGAATGAGAATGTTTTCTTGAAATGCTCACATTTTGTCGCCGAATATCACTGATGTCATTAGTTTTTAATCACACTATGGAAGCCTTGTACATGTAGCCATTCAATAAATGTTTCTCAAATAATGTTCTTGAATTAATAAAAGGTATAAGTCATAGGAAGGCAAGAAGTAGAAGAGAGAGCCAGTCCTATGGCTTTTGGCTCTATTGGCTCTATTTAAGACTACACACGGGCTTCCCCGGTGGCGCAGTGGTTAAGAATCCGCCTGCCATGCAGGGGACACTGGTTCGATCCCTGGTCGGGGAAGATCCCACATGCCGCAGAGCAGCTAAGCCCGTGAGCCACAACTACTGAAGCCAGCACGCCTAGAGCCCGTGCTCCGCAACAAAAGAAGCCACCACAATGAGAAGCCCATGCATCGCAACGAAGAGTAACCCCCGCTCGCCGCAACTAGAGAAAGTCCACGCACAGCAACAAAGACCCAATGCAACCAAAATTAAATAAATTAAAAAAAAAAAAAAGACTACTCAGAGTATTGACTAAGATTCTTTTGACTATGAAGGCAGAAACTGGCTCAAGTGTGAATTTATTGTAAGGATACAGGTAAGTGTCATGCAAGCCAAGGTCCCCAAACTACAGCCAGAGACCTAAATGCTCTCAAGCTGTCTTCTCTTTCTCTCGTAGCCACATTTCTTTTGGATCTCCGCTGGATTTGTGTTCCTCTCTCTGCAGCCTCTGTCCACACGGCAGGCTACCTCAGCTTCTGAACTTAGTTAGTACAGGTCCAGCTCCTGGAGACGTTAAATCTCCTTCTGGGTCCTCAGCATGTAATAAGGAGGAAAGGATTTTTTTTTTTTTTTTAATCCTAGGTGAACCTTTTATTTTAAATTTTAATTTAATTTAAATTTTTAGTTTTATTGAGATGTAATTGACATTCAGCACTGTAGTATACAGACCTGACTTACATATATTATGAAACGATGACCATAATAAATTTAGTTATCCATAATCTTGTACAGATACAAAAAAAAAAAGATTTTTTCCTTGTGAAGAGAATTTTTAGGATCTATTTTCTTAACAACTTTCAAATACACCATGCAGCAGTGTTAACTATAGTCACCATGCCGTGTATTGCATCCCCAGTATTTATCTTATAACTGGAAGTTTGTACCTTTTGACCTACTTCATCCAACTCCCCACTCCCCATCCCCTGCCTCTGGTAGCTACAATATGATCTCTTTTTCTATGCCATTTTTGTTTCGTTTTGTGTTTTGTTTTTAGAGTGTACATATAAGGGAGATCATGCAGTATTTGTCTTTCTCTGTCTGACTTATTTCACTTAGCATAATGCCCTCAAGTTCCATCCATGTTGTCACAAATAATAGGATTTCCTTCTTTTTTATGGCTGAATAGTATTCTATTATATGTTACATCACATTTTCTTTATCCATTCATCTGTTGGTAGCCCTTTAGGTTATTGCTGAATCATGTGGTAGTTCTATATTTAATTTGGGGCAGGGAACTTCATATGTTTTTTATAGTGGCTGTACCAATTTACAGTCCCACCAACAGTGCACAAGGGTTCCCATGGAGAAGACGATTAACTGCCACAATTTGAGCCAGGTTCCCAATGGGGCTAATCAGCCATGACCAGGTCAAGGTTAGGTCCTTGCATAAACTTGGAGGGAGCCACTCTTTTTTTTTTTTTTCCCCGGTACGCGGGCCTCTCACCGTTGTGGCCTCTCCCGTTGCGGAGCACAGGCTCCGGACGCGCAGGCTCAGCGGCCATGGCTCACGGGCCCAGCCGCTCCGCGGCATGTGGAATCTTCCTGGACCGGGGCACGAACCCGTGTCCCCTGCATCGGCAGGCGGACTCTCAACCACTGTGCCACCAGGGAAGCCGGGAGCCACTCTTAAAACCAAGAGTTTGGACAGAGGGCACTCACCCCACCCTCATTAAAAAAAAAAAAAAAATGAGTCACTTGGCAGACAGCATGAGAAGTACTGTGCAATATTATAGCATTTTTATCAAGAATGCATAAAAGTTATTAGCCAACATCTAAAATGTCTGTCTTGTTTCACTTCTCAAATATTTCCCCAACATTCACCCAAAAGGAAATATATTAGCTGGACAGCACTTAACAATTAAGAACCTTCTTGCAATTCTATGTTATGTATCCTACCTTTCATGAGCTCCTTAATTATCCTCTTAGACTATTTTTTTTTAAGACTATTGACTAATATCCTCTTCCTGTACTCCTAAGGGTCTTTTAATATGGTAGGATCATGACCCAGTCAAAACACTTGTTAACATTTTTTCTTGCTAATATTTTTATTTTAAGATTATTAAAATAAAAATGTAAGTTACAGGAAGTGACATCCAACAACTCTTAGGTCTGTAAATTGAAGAAGGAGGCAGATATTTCTGTCATGCAAATGTCATGCAAATCCCAGTCTGAATGTTTTTTACTGATTCATGATGCCTGGCCAGGCAAGAAGCTTCTGCATTTGGCTCTTTCCCTGACTCTTGATGTACCTGATTATTGTCCCTTCTCTGCCACTTCATCTGTGAGCACAGCTTCTCATTCTACCAGAACTTGCAGACAACCGTATTATCTCTAGTCATCCCCCTCTGTGTGCTTGACTCTTTGGAACAATGTGAAACCTCTTGTTCACACCACATGGTCTGAATGAGGGGGATGCCACTTTGCTTGTCATAACATGTCACCATTTCTCCTTCTCTCTGGGATTTTTTTTTTCCAGGACAGATGTTCCTTTGATCTCTTTCCTAGCAATCTGTCAACCTTTCTCTTAAGATGCTTTCTGGGTCATGCTAGTGACAAACCAAGGCTAGGCTGACACCCCATGAGCACCCATAACAGCCACTAAACAGAGGACATGCTTTTCCATGGTAGTCCTTTTTAAAGAGTTTTACTTTTTTTAAAGAAATTATTTTTAAAATATGTTAATATATATGAACTTCATTTAAAAAAGGTAGAAGATCTATAAAATGTATAGTTTGAGAAGTCTTGCTCCTCTCCCTATTCCCATCTCTCCTGTTCCCCATTCCACACGACTTTCATACAGGTGACCACTTTTGTTAATCCTTGGGTACACTTCCAGTGTTTCTTCATTGTAAAATAAGAAAATATAATTGTATATTTCCTCCTCTATTACACACAAAATAGCCTGTTTTAAACACTGTTGCATTAGTCAGCTACTGCTTTGTAAAAAATTAACCCCCCACCCCACCCCAAACACAGCATTTTTTTCTTTTTGGCCACACCACAAGTCTTGCAGGATCTCAGTTCCCCGACCAGGAATTGAACCTGGGCCACGGTAGTGAAAGCCTGGAATCCTAACCACTAAGCCACCAGGGAACTCCCCTCAAACACAGCCTCTTTAAAAACAAACAAACAAACAAACGTATTATCACACAGTTTCTGAGAGTCCTCAATCTAGGATTGACTTGGCTGGGTAGTTCTGGCTCAAGGTCTCACAGGAGGTTTCTGTCAAACTCTTCTTGGCTGGGGTGCAGTCATCTGAAGGCTTGATGGTGGATACAAGGTCTTCTTCCAGGCAGATGGCTCACCCACATGGCTATGGGCAGAAGGCTTCAGTTCCTTGCTACATGGAATCATCAGAGCATCCTCATGGCGTAGCAACTGGGTCCCCCGAGCGTGTGATTCAAGAGAAAGAGGGAGGAAGTCACAGTACCTTTTATGTCACTTTATGACCTCATGTCACTTCTGCTCTTTTTCTCTTTAGGAGGAACAGATGACTAAGCCCAGCCCACACTCAAGGGAAGGGGCTTTGGCTTCACCTCTTAAAGGGAAAAGTATCAAAGAATTTGTGCACATATTTTAATACCACCATATTTTCATTGTTTTGCACCTTTTAAAAAAAAGTAATGATAGGGAATTCCCTTGTGGTCCAGTGGTTAGGACTCAGTGCTTTCACTGCCAAGGGCCTGGGTTCAGTCCCTGGTTGGGGAAACTAAGATCCTGCAAGCTGCGTGGAGTGGCCAAAAAAAAAAAAAAAAAAGAATAAAAAAAGTAACGGTATGTATCATAGAGATTTTCCTACACATGTATGTATAATGATTTCCCATTCTTTTCTTCATTGTGTGAATTTTGAAGTTTCCTATAGATGAACACTTGGATTGTTCTCACCTTTTGCTATTATATAAATAATGCAGATATAAATAATCTTGTATATTTAGAACATATGTAGGCATCTTTTAGGGTAAATGCTCAAAAGGGGGATTGCCAGGTCAAGGGGTAAATGCATTTGTCACCTGAACATGTATGGCCAAGCTGACTACCATAGGGGGTGTACTCTCCCTATATTCTCACCACAGAGTATGTTGTCATTATTTTGAATCTTTGCCCATCTGATAAATGAGAAGTTGTATCTCCATGGAGGTTTTTATTTTTTTTCAACGTTTATTTATTTATTTATTTGGCTGTGCCGTGTCTTAGTTTTGGCATGTGGGATCTTTAGCTGTGGCACGTGGGATCTAGTTCCCTGACCAGGGATTGAACCCGGGCCCCCTGCATTGGGAGCATGGAGCCTTAACCACTGGACCACCAGGGAAGTCCCTCTATGGAGGTTTAACATCATACACTTTCTCATGTTATAGGGGTAGTTGAGCTTCTTTTCACACATTTCAGGCCTTTTATGCTTCCTTTTCTGTGAACTGTCTACTCATGGCCATTCTTTGTTAATGTCACAGTTAAGTGTGGCACTTTTTTCTCTTCATGTTGTGTGTGTGTTGAGCAAGTGTGTAAAGAATAATGAATTTTTCTTCTGCTGTATTTCTCCACCTTCTCCACTCCAATCTTGATTTTATATTCCCCACCCTATTTTTCTTCTCACCAACCACATGGAATCCAAAGACTATTAGTCAGTTAATTTCAGTTACCCCTAGCAGTGAACTCATCAGATATCTCATTAGGTAGATGCTTCTTGCCTTTGGCACTCACTCTTTTTAATTTCTTCTATGCACTGGAGAAGCAGATGACACAGAAGAGATAGATAGGCAGTAACACCTGTGATGCTGGTTTCACATGTGGGAGATGCAGGGCCCTACCCTGCTTCCCTTCAAGGAGCTGATAAGGCAATAGGCGGGTTCTCAGACTCTCCCTGACTACTGGAGATTGGGGGGTGGGGTGGGAATTTTAGAAAGCCGAATGAGCATCTGAAACCCCTGTGTAATGTCCTGCAGCAAAGCTGTCTCTTCCAAGGGAAAAAAAGTGGGTGTAGAATCTATTCACTTTTTATCATGCTAAATCACTCCTGACTTTGTACGAATCTGACTCGGGAACATCTGAACAAAATGAGGCTTATGATTTTCATGTGAAAGTGAATCAAGGGAATTCCCTGGTGGTCCAGTGGTTAGGACTCAGCACTCTCACTGCCTGGGTTTGGTCCCTGATCAGGGAACTAAGATCCCACAAGCAGTGCAGCACAGCCAAAAAAAAAAAAGTGAATCAAATGTAGGGATTAAAAATGTCTAGGTACCTGAAAAGGAATGAGTATATGTATATGTATAACTAAGTCACTATGCTGTATACCTGAAACTAACACAACATTGTAAATCAACAATACGCCAATAGGGCTTCCCTGGTGGCGCAGTGGTTAAGAATCCGCCAGCCAATGCAGGGGACATGGGTTCGAGCCCTGGCCCAGGAAGATCCCACATGCTGTGGAGCAACTAAGCCCATGCGCCCCAACTACTGAAGCCTGTGCTCTAGAGCCCGCTAGCCACAACTACTGAGCCCGCGTGCCACAGCTACTGAAGCCCATGCGCCCTAGAGCCGGTGCTCCGCAACAAGAGAAGCCACTGCAATGAGAAGCCTGTGCACTGCAATGAAGAGTAGCCCCTGCTCGCCACAACCAGAGAAAAGTCCACGCGCAGCAATGAAGATCCAACACAGCCAAAAAATAATAAAATAAATTTATAAAAAAACAACACTCCAATAAAATTTTTTTAAATTAAAAAATAATAAAAAAAATAACCTAAAATGTTAACAATAAAAAGAAAAGCAAAGGAATGTCTACGTACCAGCAAGAAAACCTTCCAGCAGGAGACAATTTCATCAACTCAGGTTATGATTTTAAAGTCCATAAACACTTAGGGAAGTCTGAAATTATGACAGGAGATCATTTCCTCCAAAAACCTCCATAACCCAACAGCTCTCATAATAAATACGGAAACCATAGTGATGTGAACGTGTGTGTGTAGGGTGTGGTTTCTAGGTATTGGGCTCTGTGTTAGTTTCCTAGGTCTGCTAGAACGAAGTCCCACAATCCAGGTGGCCTAAAACAGCAGAAATTTATTCTCTCAGAATTCTGGAGCCCACGAGTCTGAAACCGAGATGTCGGCAGACATAAGCTCTCTCTGAAACCTCTACGGAGAGGCTTTCCTTAGTGTAGCTTCCTTCTTTGCTGTCTATCTTCACATGACCAGCTCCCCTCCAATGGATTAGGGACTGCTCTAATGACCTTATCTTAACTTGATTACATCTGCAAAGACTATTTCCAAATAAGGTTCACAGGTGAGGGAAGGTTACTACTTTGAGATATCTTTTTAGATGACACAACTCAACCCTTATCAGGCTTCAAGACTCTCCCTTCTCTAATAGGTTTTTTTTTTTAGATTTTTTTGTTTTTACTTCTAAGACTGTGCAAGAAACTAATAGTAATACAACCGACATGATAGTAATATACATTTCTTTTTTTTTTATGTTAAGGCTTTTTATTGTATTTTTTTTCAATTTTGAAAAGTTCTCCTTTTAAAATTTATTTTATATACAGCAGGTTCTTATTAGTTATCTCTTTTATACATATTAATGTATACATGTCAACCCCAATCTCCCAGTCCATCCCACCATACCCCCCCAACTTTCCCACTTTTGGCGTCCAGACGTTTGTTCTCAACGTCTGTATCTCTATTTCTGCCTTGCAAACCGGTTCTTCTGTGACATTTTTCTAGATTCCACATATATGCATCAATATACGATAATGCTTATTAATATACATCACTAATTATTAGAGAAATGCAAATCAAAATTACAATGAGGTACCACCTCACAGCAGTTAGAATGGGCATCATCAGAAAAATCTACAAACAACAAATGCTGGAGAGGGTGTGGAGAAAAGGGAACCCTCTTGCACTGGTGGTGGGAATGTAAATTGATGCAGCCACTGTGGAGAACAGTATGGAGGTTCCTTAAAAAACTAAAAATAGAACTACCATATGACGCATATGATCCAGGAATCCCACTACTGGGCATATACCCAGAGAAAACCATAATTCAAAAAGAGTCATGTACCACAATGTTCACTGCAGCTCTATTTACAATAGCCAGGACAGGGAAGCAACCTAAGTGTCCGTCAACAGATGAACGGATAAGGAAGATGTGGTACATATATACAATGGGATATTACTCAGCCATAAAAAGGAACGAAATTGGGTCATTTGTAGAGACGTGGATGGACCTAGGGACTGTCATACCGAGTGAAGTAAGTCAGAAAGAGAAAAACAAATACCGTATATTAACACATATATGCAGAATCTAATGGGTTTTATCCTTAGTCTCTACCACTGGGTTTAAAACTCCTAAGAGAAAACACAGATCAGTTGAAGCAAGTGTAAATTCTTAAAATCTGGCCGGGGTTTTTGCCCTGGATATCAAACCTTAAAGAACCACCTTTAATCCTCATGTTTTAAGCATTGATAGGAACTTCCCCCAAGACCCTGCCCCAGGCTCTGATGAGAAGTGCTCACTTCCCTGGTGGGAAGGGAAGTGTCTCAGGCTAGTTCAGGTCCTGCATCATCTCATTCCCTCTTCCAGTAAAGCTCTCCACCCCCTACTTTATTCTGGGGAGCTTGGTTCATGACTTTGTATCAGCGCCCTTGCCAACATCTTGAAGGAGATGAAGTTGGGTGGAGAGAATGGGTGTCCCACAGGCTTTATGCTGCAACCTGAAGGATTCCTCTTCTTCTGAGATTGTGTAACAAGAGACTAAAATCTTCTCATCACCTGAGCCAACAATGTGCTGATTGCTGAGCCTACCCTCCTGTGGGGAAAATTTTACAAGTCCATTTACAGGGCCATTTCTTATCTCTGTGTCCTTGAACTCCAACATGACAGATAACAAGGTGGAATTGAAAAATGGTGATATTTGGAGCCAAAGACGTTGGTGATACATTTGACGAATTGGCAACAAGAGGATGTTATTGCTGATGGGAATGTAAAATTGTGCAGCTGCTCTGGAAAACAGTCTGGGGGTTCCTCAAAAAATTAAATAGAATCACTATATGATGCAGTAATTCCACATCTGGGTATACACCCAAAAGAAATGAAAATAGGACTCAGATATTTGTACACCCATGCTTATAGCAGCCTTATTCACAATAGCCAAAGGCAGAAATAACCCAAATGTCCATTGATGAATGAATAAATAACAAAATGTGGTCTATGCATTCAATGGAGTATTAGTCACCTTCAAAAGGAAGGCAATTCTGACATGTGCTACAACATGAATGAACCTTGGAGACATCATGCTAAGTGAAATAAGCCAGTCACAAAAGGAAAAATATTGTGCATGATTCCTCTTATATGAGGTCCCTAGATTAGACAGATTCTTAGAGACACGAGAGGAATGTTGGCTGCCAGGGGCGGGGGACAGGAGAATGGGGAGGTAGTGTTTAATGGGTACAGAGTTTGAATTTGGGAAGATGGGAAAGTTCTGGCGATGGATGGTGGGGATAGTTGCACAGCAACGGGAATGTACTTAGTGTCCCTGAAATGTACATTTAAAAATGGTTAAAATGGGACTTCCCTGGTGGTCCAGTGGTTAGGACTCTGTGCTTGCACTGCAGGGGGCACGAGTTTGATCCCTGATCAGGGAACTAAGATCCCGCGTGCTGTGTGGTGCAGCCAAAAAAAAAAAAAAAAAAAAGGTTAAATTGATAAATTTTAAGTTATGTATATTTTACCGCCCTCAAACAAAAAAGGCTATGCTGGTTCTCCTGTGATGGAAGAAACTGAGCTTGCCAGTGGTGATTGAAGCCCTCTGCTCTCAGTGACTCGTTTGATGCAATGAAGCATCGTGGTCTTGTCAGACTGTCAGAGGTTATGGGGGCTGGGGGGAAGTGGTGCTGCAGGGTGATTTGATACGGAGCTGTATTTTATCCCAAGAACTCAGCATTTTGACGGAAACTCCTTTTTTTTTTTTGTTTGACATCTTTTCAAAGGAAAGTCATAGATAAACAAGGTCCTACTGTATAGCACAGGGAACTATATTCAGTACCTTGTAATAACTATAATGAAGAAGAATCTGAAAAAGTATATCTATCTACCTACCTACCTATCTAACTGAATCACTTTGCTGTATACCTGAAACTAACACAACATTGTAAATTAACTATACTTCAATTAAAAAAAAAAAAAAAAAAGGAAAGGCACTCTCACTCCTCTGGTTCTAGTTATCTGATCACTGCAGAGCTCTTTTCCGAGAGACTTAAGTTCTGTTCTGACCCTGGCTGGCAAAGCAGTTCAATGCCCCCCATGCCTCTACCAAAAAATGGTGACAGTCAAGGGCACAAGGGGTGGGTATTTGGGATGAGATCTTTGGCCTTGCATCCAACCATTTCTTGAATCACAAAGAACAAAACATATCCTCTGTTTTTCTGCAACCAAAGCATCATATTGGCAGACTTTTTGATATTCAGAATTTCCAATTAAAACAGAGATTCATTACAGTGAAGAAATTGGTAGTCATCTCATTCATCTCCTGTGTAAGTGCAGAAAAAGAGACTAAAACGTGCAGCTTTCCAATTCCAGCCAGGTCTGTGCTCTTCATAAAAGCTCCGTGTCACCTCTCTCTGTATTGCTCTCTTGTGATCACGGGTAGTTGTAAAGTTGAAAATAGTAAATTACCCTTCAGCCTTTTCTGAGAAACATTATCTATTCAATTAATGGCCCATAAAATGATTTAGGTAAGCGACAAGACGGCAAATTCTTCTTCCAAAGGAGAAAGACGATACTGTCTAATTTACCAAACTTCAAGCTTTTAAAAGGTTTTAGGAAATGTGAAATATCACTTGTATAGGATTATAGAAGCCACAAGAGGAAACCAAAAGCAAGGGGGAAAAGAAAGACTCTAGGTGGATTTCAAAGAGGGAAAACTTTACCAGATCTTTCCTGTATAAGTGAACATGTATGCCTGGTCTTTCTGCAGATGGATTGCTCGTCTGATTAGAGCAAATGTTGGTATGGGACGAGGTGAACAGTCATTCTGTGCACTTGAAAATTAAATGTGGAAAAAAGTGAATCTGGCCTCATATAGGATATACGCAGAGTCTTTGCTTTATCACACACACTGTAAGTCAGTAAAGTTGTTCAATAAAAATAATCTGACATAGAAAGGAACGTGTGTGGGACAAGGTGGCACCTCCAGATGGTCTTGACGGGCCATCCTGTAGGGGGCACTGTACTCTGGACATCAGACGACAGAAATTTTCAGTACTCTTCACCCCATGGTATTGTTAACTTTATACCTGAAGAAATTCTTTAATTCAGGACCTTACACCGTCACATCAAAGAGGTTAATTGAGAATGACTGGACCACACAGTTGAGACCTGTGATTTCTGAAACCATTGGCTTAAACATGAGTTTCTCTACTACAAATACCTTACAGCATGACTCTTGCATTAACCTCCAATTCCTCAAGAGGAAGCTGGCGGTACCCTCAGTGGGGCAAGCCTCAGGAAACAAACGTCTCTGTCGGTTGAGCCCTGCTCCCTTTGGCTGCCCTGGTCCTTTTCCGGCTCCCCCTCTGCAGCTTCCCGAGATTTGCGCTAACACCAGCCATAGATATGGTCTCTCTGTGCTTGCTCAGAGTTCTGAAGGATTGAGGTTCGCTAGCTTTTGGATGTCCCCTGCCCCTTCCCGGGAGGGTCTCCCCACTGCACTGCACTGCAGTTCTCTGCTCTGTTCTCTCCCCGAGTCCCTCAGAGCCACAGGGAAGGGGCAGGAGGTAGTGAGGATAATGCTCAACTCCAACGTTAGCAGAGCAGTGTCCTGCTTGAACTGTATCTGAAAAATCCTCTCCTGCGAAAGCAGGAGTTATGGATGCTGGGATTCTTTCAATTATCTATCCAACCATTCAACCATCCATTCAATATTGGTCTTTTTTCTCACAGTAGCTAAAGCGATCAAAACGTAAATTTGATCATGACGTTTTCCTGCTCAGAATCTCCCCAAAGTCCCATTGTCCTTAGAACAAACTCCATCTTCATCTTGGCCAGCATGTCATTCCTTAATTCACCAAGTAATTGTGTGTTCTATGCCCTGCGCAGGGCCAGTTTTAGATGCTTGGGATGGAACAGTGAGACGAACAGATGAGATCCCTGTGCTGTGGGAGCTTGCATTCTGGCAAGGGGAGGTAGTACAAAATAAACACACTACATCACTAACCTATAGCTTGTTAGAAGGGGATGAACACTATGAAAAAAGAAAAAGGAGCACCCAGTGAAGGTGTGTGGTGGTGAGTTGCCTTTTTAATCAAGCCCCCAACTGCCTGTCTCCTGCCAACAGGCCTGCGCAAGCACTGACTAACAAGGCTCTGCCTCAGGACCTTTGCACATGCTCTTCTGTGTCATGCTCCTTTCACACATGCCCAGTTTGCTCCTCCCTTCAGTCAGTTCTCTGCTCAGATGCCATCTTCTCTGAGAAGACCTTCTAGCCCTCTACATCCAAAATTCCACCCCCAGCACCCTCTATTCCCTTCCCTTACTCTGTTTTTCTTCATGATACTTTACACCATTATATCTGATTTGTACTGGTTTATTTATTTGTTGTCTCTCTCCCTGCACCAGAACAGAAGCACCATGAGGTCAGGGATTTTGTACACATTTTCCACTTTTCTATCGTCACCACTTAGTATTTACTTGTTTCCAGGTTCTGAGCTGCTCCTGCTGCTGCTGGGGGTAGGGGTAGAAATTGATGTGACTGATAATGAAACTTACCCAGAAGCGGCCTCCATTATGAGATATTCTCTCTGGGGGCTGCCTGAGGGAGTTGGTCTTCTATCGCTCACCTTTCTGAGGCTCCATGTAGGTGTTTATAATATGAATTAAGGGCTCTGATTATGCTGCCACCAAATCAGTGTGTTCTAACCTTAGCTTGAAAAGTTTTGTTATCATCACAATGGCTAATATTTATGGAGCTCTTATTTTGCACTCACTCCCGATAATCTCTCTCTTTTTTTAAAACACATTTATTTATTTTATGTATTTATTTTTGGCTGCGTTGGGTCTTCGTGGCTGCACTCGGGCTTTCTCTAGTTGTGGGTAGCGAGGGCTACTCTTTGTTGCGGTGCGCGGGCTTCTCATTGCGGTGGCTTCTCTTGTTGTGTAGCACGGCCTATAGGTGCACAGGCTTCAGTAGTTGTGGCATGCTGGCTTCAGTAGTTGTGGCACACGGGCTCAGTAGCTGTGGCGCACGGGCTTAGTTGCTCCGCAGCATGTGAGATCTTCCCGGACCAGGGCTCGAACCCGTGTCCCCTGCATTGGCAGGCAGATTCTTAACCACTGCGCCACCAGGGAAGCCCCCGATAATCTCTTTATGTGCTTCAGACCTTTCCAGTCTTACCCCTCTGAGGTGGGTTCTATTCTTAGCCCCATTTAACAGAGGTGGGAGCTGAGGCTCAAGGTTACACAGGTGGTCCAAGGCTGAGCCAAGGTGGAACCCAGCTCACCGGACTCCAGGCTTCTGCTCTTCACTCTCTCACAGTGACGCCTGCTTCCAGAATGCCCGTCACTTTGGAAGACATGTTTCCCTAAGTCCCTTCCACCCCCTACTGAGTTGCTTGTTTCCTGGGGTAGAGGGCCATGCAGGCAAATATATATATATATATATATATATATTTATTCCTCCTACAAGGTTGCCCCGAATCCCTATCACATCTCTCCTGTTGATAAGCTGAGGATGATATTACGGGAATCTCAGAATTTCTTTCTTCCTCCCGCCTTAAGGCGCAGGAAAGAGCCAGCTGGAATCTACCTGCTCTGGGTTTGCTTCCTTTAACCTGGACCCCAGGGGGGTCCTGCCAGGCCCCACAAGCCAGAGAGGGGCCCCAGAGTCCCTCTTGCCTATGCTTGCTGGTGGATGCAGGGGCTTTTGAGTTCTGTTTTTCCTCCCACAGAAAGATCTAGTAATGTTTCTAAATTTTACATCTTGGAGACACTATTTTGTCCTTTCTCAGAGCTCCTTTATAGGGGTGGGAAGGAGGCCTTGACCTCTCCCCTTAAAGGTTAGAGGGTCTGACCCAACACAAAGCAACATGCGTTTGGATTTAGTTTTCATTTCAGCAAAGAGGTGATGATTTTCCAAAGTGACATATAATCATCATTAACCTCCTAGTTGGATTGGAAAATGGATCTCTCTTTGCAGCTTCTATGCTCAAACCACTTCATCACACTGTTGTCTTTGGGTAATTTCAATTAGAGTAGAGATTGTCTAGCAGAGTATCACATCCCCAGTAATACAGTGGCTGGCTAAAGGACAGGGAGAGGAAAAGGAATTATGTGAATCATATTCTGTTTCTTAGAATGTCTGGTTTGCTTGTCTATGGGTGAGCGAGGCTGGGCAACAACTCAACACCTACTTAATGTATTCTGACCTTCTGTGATACAGGGTTTTGTAATATGTTGTTACGCTGGGTGTGTAAAATCTACATTCTTAGCCACGAGGACATCATCTGATGACGGTACTGCTTCAGGGAC
Organism: Platanista minor; assembly: GCA_004363435.1. Classification (NCBI taxonomy): domain Eukaryota; kingdom Metazoa; phylum Chordata; class Mammalia; order Artiodactyla; family Platanistidae; genus Platanista; species Platanista minor. Next base: position 1,022 of record RJWK010031428.1, on the reverse strand, counting down.
CCAAGACTTGTGATCTGAAATACAGCCCTCTCCCTCCCCCCGGAAGGTCTGGTTTGTTCCTAAGAACCTTCTATTACTTAACAGTGAACCTCTATAGTCTATTGTGTGGGAAGGGGATGATTCTGGTTATGAGTCTTTGTCTACATCTGCTGTGTGTGTTGCATGTCATACAAAAGTTCAAAACCAGAACATTCCATTTCCACACTCTTCCAGTTGCAGGGTCCTGGGGGAGACCGAGCAGAAGAAAAGTAAAACTTGGTACCAGTTTCTGCCCTTAAAGGATTCAGGTCTTCTGCCCTGATGGCTCCTGTGACAATGAGAATGAGACAGGAACATATTAGTTGATGATCACGGAGCCTACTGATCCTGGGAAGAAATTATTGCAATGAATTAAGGATCAGCCTAGTTAAAGAGTTGTGAGCACTGCACATGGTCTGGATCACAGTGATGGCTACTGCCTGCACCCCACGGATTCCCAGTAAAAGCTTACAGTTGAAATGGACGTAAAAAGCAGTGCCACATGAATTTTACAAAGCAGCTAATTTAATATGAAATGGAAATACTTTGAAACTAAAGAGAGAACATAAAAGTGCATTCAATAAATACCTCGGATAATAAAATAGATAATTTCCAGTAACCATTAGGGAGCAATACTAAAAGAAAAATAGGACGAAGGAGGAAATTTTTGGATGGAGTTGTAGATATTCTGTTAAGCACTGTGTTATACAGATGATGAAAATGGACTTGATCAGCCAAATCTAATATCAATAAATTCAATGAAGGATAAATGTAAAGGCTTTTGATTTGTCAGATAAAAATCAGCCGCAGAGGTACAGGGTGGGGGAGATTTAACTTGGCATTCGGGCACCAAATAGGCTGCACCTGTGTCAGCTCTCAGTGGCTGACCGGAGATTGTGTTAAGAAGGAATCTGAGGACACTTCTGGATCCCAGGGAACAGCATGCCACACTGATCAGCTCTGTCTGGCATAGATGCAGGGGGTACACATGCAGTGACTAGCAT
>RJWK010031427.1:0-24202 GCA_004363435.1 Platanista minor | reverse complement strand
TAAAAAATAGAAGGATGAGCCCTAAGAAATTTTGAAATGGTTGCCTCTAAGGTGAGGAGGAAACAGGATGAAAGGGGCAGGGATAGAATCTAGATTTATTTGAATATACCTTGGCTTACAGATTTGACTTCAGAATCATGTAACCATATTACATAATCACAAAAGAACATTAATAACACTATAAAACAGAAATTCCCGAACTGAAAGCAAAATGAAATAGATGAATCTAATTGTGTGTGTAGCTGGTGGCAGAGAGAAACTATTCCCAATGACTTTTAAACACAGTCATTTGATAGTACATCCCTAATGAGATTTGCTTCAAGTATAAGAACTACAAAAAATGTGTAAATTATTTATAGTAATCATATTGTGGTGGTAGCATTAGTATTGTTACTCTGAGACAGTTTTGTTTGTATGATGAGATAAACTGAATAAGTAATTGTGTGATATTTTAATTCTATTATCCCCCGTGGCCTTGAAAACTGGGATTCTTAGTGTAGGAATAGAGATGTGGATGTAAGATAGAAGATGTTACATAAATGCCCTGTAGTCCTGAATTTGAATTGGAAGTTATCAGTATGAACTCATTATATATTTTACTTTAAATAATACACTTCCTAGCTCTTCTGCTGAAAAGCTCTAGAAACAATGACGAACCCAGTAGCAATGAGCAACCTTAAAATGCAGACTGTAGTCTTGAAATATCATTTATCACTAAAAGAAACAGGGCTTCTTGGAGAAATGGCTGATTCTAGGTCTGTAGCAGGAAACGTACGAGATGAGCCTGGAGCACCCTGTCAAAGGCTCTCCCGGTCAGGGCAAAAGAACTCAGGGAGCCAACTTGAAGAGGCTTCCATTGGCCAAAGATGGGACAATTTAAATATCAAAAAAATAATGACCGTCATGGATTGGCGAATTTATGGTTACCAAAGGGGAAAGGTGGGTGGGGGGAAGGATAAATTAGGAGTTTGGGATTAACATATACACATTACTATATATAAAATAGATAACCAACAAGGACCTACCGTAGGTCCTTGTATAGCACAGGGAACTCTACTCAGTATTCTGTAATAACCTGCATGGGAAAAGAATCTGAAAAAGAATGGATATATGTATATGTACAATTGAATCACTTTGCTGTACACCTGAAACCAACACAACATTGCAAATCAACTAGACTCCAATATAAAACAAAAATTAAAAAAAATAATGACTGCCAATGGATTGAACACATCAAATATAGTTAAACCCATGATTTCATTATTAAAAAATCTACTTTGTCTCTTTAGTTCAATGAAAGAGAGCCAACTTATTCTTTTGGAAATTAATAGTTAAAGGGAGGGCTTCCCTGGTGGTGCAGTGGTTGAGAGTCCACCTGCCGATGCAGGGGACGCGGGTTCGTGCCCCGGTCTGGGAAGATCCCACATACCGCGGAGCGGCTGGGCCCATGAGCCATGGCCACTGAGCCTGCGCTCCGCAATGGGAGAGGCCACAGGGGTGAGAGGCCCGCGTACCACACACACACAAAAAAAAATTAAAGGGAAAGAATCCGGTATTAATCCTGCATTTCTCTATGGACTAAACCCCTGGGCAACCAAATAGTCGATGAGGGAAATTTCTCTTGTATGGGAGCTATATATAAGATAGATAACCAACAAGGACCTACTGTATAGCACAGGGAACTCTCCTCGATATCCTGTGATAACTTACATGAAAAGAATCTAAAAAAGAACATATGTTTATGTGTAATTGAATCACTTTGCTGTACACATGAAACTAACACAACATTGTAAATTGACTATACACCAATAAAATTTTTTTAAAAAAGAAGTATTGTAGCTAATAAATGAAGAAATAATTAGAGTATCACCATTGCACAATCGGTAATGAAGTAATGGATCTAGGCATTGAACAATAATGATTGCTAGCATCACCAAAAAAAAGGAGGCACCTAGACAGGATGTAGGGTGACCAACATCATCTATGACGCATCATTCTTGCTGGCCCCAAATTAAATTTGCATCAGATCAAGCCTCGAGATACAACAACCAATTCATAAGAAACACTAAGGACAGAGGAACATCTTAAGGTAAGCCATGGAGATTCAATCAGCCAAATCCAGACTGTGAGACTCTATAGGAAAACATCTTGGCTTCTTCAGCAAATGAATTATGAGGGGAAAGAAAAAGATGGAGAGGGTTCCTACAATTTTAAAAAGTTCTGAAAGACATATTAACCTTAACCAATTGTAATATATGAGCTTTATTTGTATCCTGATTCAAATAAACTGTAGTGTGTGTGGGTGTGTGTGTGTGCACACGTGCACACACATGTGTATAAATGGAAATTTGAACACTGATTACTGCACTATTTATATTTGATAATGGTGCACACACATGTGTATAAATGGAAATTTGAACACTGATTACTGCACTATTTATATTTGATAATGGTATTTTGGTTGTGTTATAAAAATATTTCATGGCTTTTAGACATACATACTGAAATATTTATGGATTACCTGATTTATGAAGTCTGGGATTTGCTTTAAAATAATACAGGAGATATGAAGTAGATGGGGCCAGAGGTGCAACAAAACTGGCCCTGAGCTGATAATTATTGAAGTTGGGTCATGGGTATATGGTGGTTTATCAAACTATTCTATTTTGTATATTTTTAATTTTCCATATTTTTAAGCTCAGGGTCAAGCTGCTGGAAGTTTAGCAGTAGAGAGAGGAGGGAAGGTGGACGTCCTCTGAGGACTGAACCCTCCTGTAAGCAAGGAAGCTGCCCTCATTGGAAAAATCTGCCTCCTGGGACCTCCTTCTATTTGGTGCTCAGGGGCACATGACCCCTGCCTGGCTAGACCTTCAGTGCCCTTCCGCCACTCTGACTCCCATCTCCAGTGATCTAAAGCTTCTCAGCAGAAGCCCTTATTCCTGAAACAAGGAAGATAAACTTTCTAAAAGAGCCTCTCCACTCAGAAGACTAATCTGAAACACAGCTTAGTGGTGCTGGGAGTTTTTAATAATTGTGGCTGTCAGGTGATGTAAATATTTTAATGAATGGTTTTATTATGCTTCTGTCTTGAGGCCTTAGGCACAAAGCCCGCTTCTAAAAATCAGATGTTCTTGCAACCATATTTCTTTAGCATTTTAATAGTTTGCAGAGAACATCCCAATCATGGTCATTTGTTATAGTTCATACTGAGAGATGACAGCAGGGGTAGTTTTGTGGAAAGAACCTTGAACCAGATCTCAGAAGTCCTCAGTTTAAAGTCCTGGATATCAATTTTGTGACTTACTGGCTGATGAGCTGGGGCAAGCATCTTAACCAATGTGAGCCTCTTTCCTCGTCTGTAACATGGAGATGAGGAGCCTAACTGAAACTGGAGTTTGGAGAATCTAACTGAATAATATGTGAACATAGCTTCTAAACAGTAAAGTGCAATATACATAAAAGATAGATGCTCACTTATACAAGTGAAAAAAATGCACAGTAATGTGAAAACCCACATTACTAGTTATTGAATTCATCAAGACATACTGAACTTTCCTCATCTTCTTAGGCAGAACTCTCTACCCTTAATTCTTAGAGCCTGCTTGTCTGCTGGGTCTGTGAGCAACACACACCCATATACCACACACCACATAACCACACAGACACAGGTGATGCCGAAATTTGGCCTCTGTACACAAGTACCAAATTGAATCTCAGAGACAGCGTTTTGGGTGAAGTAGAAAAGAATAGCTTTATTGCTTTGCCAGGCAAAGGGGGCCACAGCGGGCTAATGCCCTCAAAACTGTGTGTCCCTTGGGCTTCCCTGGTGGCGCAGTGGTTGAGCGTCCGCCTGCCGAGGCAGGGGACGCGGGTTCGTGCCCCGGTCCGGGAGGAACCCACGTGCCGCGGAGCGGCTGGGTCCGTGAGCCACGGCCGCTGAGCCTGCGCGTCCGGAGCCTGTGCTCCTCAACGGGAGAAGCCACAACGGTGAGAGGCCCGCGGACCGCAAAAAAAAAAGTGTGTCCCAACCCAGGGGGCGTTGTGACGAGTTTTATAGTCAAGGGGCAGGGTTATCAGGGTGTGTGCAGGACCCATATTCTTTTCAATCTAGAGATCTTCTGGAGTCAGGTGGTCTCTTGATCTGTGGTTCTCGAGGTTACTGAACCGTGACCTTCTCTCTGGAATATCTTCCATTTGTTGGGGTTTTTAGTTCTTTAAAGAGCTCAAAGATATTGTTATGTGTATCCCTTGAGGAGGAACCAGGACCTTTCGCCAAGCCTGAACTCTTGTTTCTGGATTGCTCCCTCCCTTGTCTCTGCATCCCCTCCCTTCCCTGATTAGCAACTGTTTGAACCTGCCCTTTGGAACTCCGGGGACACAGCAAGGCTTTTGTGCCCAGAAGCCCCACAGGGTCCTGCTCAATTTCACAGGGGCTGCCATGAAGGACCCTCAGTACATACTTACTACACTAGAATGAACTGGAATGCTCTCCTGGCTCTTTGCCCATCCAAACTGCATTAAGCCTCCAGTTCCAGGGCTCTCTGAAGGCTGCTGCATCCCATCGTCCAGACAGATCCCACAAACCAGCACACAGCCCCTTCCTTGCACCCATGGGCATCTGCAGTGGCATCTGACAGTGGGCTCTTTCATCTTGGATGGTGATTTGGAATTACCCAGATTTCCAGTCCACTTCGTTTTACTGACTTGAAACTTCTCCTTTTATTAGAATTTAACTTTGGTATGAATCATAGATATGAGGTTCTTCTCTTCATTTTTACAGAGATTGGTTATTACACCAGGAATGCTGCCACTTTCGAGGGTTCTTACTCTTGTTCCAGAAAGGAAAGGTGTTGAGGAAACAAGACCTGTACACGAGGCACAGCCATAGCCACGAGCAGATGGAATTATAAGTAAAATTGGACTGGGCTCGGCTTGGGCAAACAACTGGCACAAGAAGTGCCAAAGTGTGGGACTTCCCTGGTGGCGCAGTGGTTAAGAATCCGCCTGCCAATGCAGGGGACATGGGTTCGAGCCCCTGGTCCGGGAAGATCCCACAAGCCACGGAGCAACTAAGCCCGTGCACCACAGCTACTGAAGACCTTGTGCCTAGAGGCCGTGCTCCGCAACAAGAGAAGCCACCGCAATGAGAAGCCCGCACACCACAACGAAGAGTAGACCCCGCTCGCCGCAACTAGAGAAAGCCCACGCGCAGCAATGAAGACCCAATGCAGCCATAAATAAATAAATAAATAAATAAATAAATGTATTAAAAAAAGAAGTGCCAAAGTGTGGCAAAAGTCCTATAACTGGTAGAACCGGGCAAAGTTCAAGGAAGTTGGAAGCAACAGGTCCAACAGAGTCTAAGGTTTCTGTTCACCCTTTGAGAGAGGAGTGGGCAAAGACATCCAGATATCCTGGCTAGCTTTTTGTAAGTTGCTTAGACTAAGGATGTGTTTTGACTACTGCCTCTGAGCTTCACCCTAGTCACTTTCAAAGCTGATGTTGACCACCTCTGGCCTGGCTTAGAGCTCCAAGACACCTCGAAAATAAAATGACGCAGAAAGGCATGAAACAAAGGGCAAAGATATACCTACAAATGCAAAGTAAACAGGATTGGCACTCTTACTATCAAAGCGAGTTCAATGCAGCAGAAGTAAGCAGAAGAGAGATTTTTAAATAAATAAAATACATGACCCACCAAAAAGTAATAATAGTTATGACCCTAAACACACTAAAGAATCCAGCATCAAAATTCATAAAGCAGAAATTCTAGAATGGGGGGAGATGAAGCCAGAGAGGTAGACTGGACCCACATGGTAGAGAGCTTTGAATACTTCTGAAGGAATCTGTATCCTATAGCGGACAGGAAACCAAACAACCTCTCTGCTCCTTGGCTACACCTTGTATGTTCCTGTTTGTGTCAAGCTGTGTCTGCAACCAAGCTGCGCCTTACCTCCAGTATCAGCTACAGAGGACACCCAGCACCCACTACTCTAGAATGAATGGGAATGATCTCCACAACCGTTTTCTCCATCCAAACTATGCTCATTCTGGAAGACACAGATCAGAGCCCATCTCCTAGATGAAGTCTTCCCACCCCAAGTCCTCCATGGCCTCTTCGTCCCACCTCTGAGATCCTGCCATCATGATCAGTAGAACTCTTTGGGAAATTAATTACACTCTGCCTTGTGACTTATCTTCTTTTGTATTATCTATTTGAACTAGTTCCTGAACCTTGCCTTGTCATTTCACAACTTTTCACAAGTTCATGTTCATCTCCCCAATTTGGCTATACACCTCAGAGGTCTGACCTGGTCTGCTACTTCTGTGCACAGAGGAGTGTCACACAGAGTGCTTTTTGAGGGAGAGGACTCTGGGGCAGTGAGTGGATGGGCCTGAGAGTCAAGAGACTTCCTCTGATAGGAACCTGCTATAATCATCCAGGACAGTAGTAAGGAGATGGTATTTGCTTGTGCTATTAGAGGCATGGGAAGGGATTCAATGGGAGTGAATTTTCAGGAAAAATCAGCAGGGCTGAGTGGGCTAAGAAGAATAAGAATCTCCCACTGAGCTGGTCACGATCTCCAAGGTTCCAAGCATGATGCTGACACCCATGACCCAGATCAGCTAAGCCCTTCACACCAAGGAGGCACATATATGAGATTTAGACTCTGAGCCATTTTCTTAGTTGGTTGAGGGCCAAATGATCCAGTGGCTCTGATGGAACTAGGTATGGCACAAAGGCAAAGGAAGAGGAGCCCACCAGAGGCCACCCTCCGCCGAACCCTCTGCCTGCGGTCCTGACGCTTCCAGCTCCCCACCCTGCACATCATCCAAGCCCTTTGCGAAACCAGAAGGTAAAGATCCCAGTTGGGGGCTTCCCTGGTGGCGCAGTGGTTGAGAGTCCTCCTGCCGATGCAGGGGACACGGGTTCATGCCCCGGTCCGGGAAGATCCCACATGCCGCGGAGCGGCTGGGCCCGTGAGCCATGGCCGCTGAGCCTGCGCGTCCGGAGCCTGTGCTCCGCAATGCGAGAGGCCACAACAGTGAGAGGCCCGCGTACCACAAAAAAAAAAAAAAAAAAAAGATCCCAGTTGGGCGGGGGAGGGGGGCGGTGCACAGGACACCCTTGGGCTTCCAATACCAAAGATAAGATACAAGCCGACCCTGGCTGGAGGCCACCAACTCGATACGCCAGACCAAAGGGGCTCCCCAGAAAGCACAATTTCCCCCACTCCCCACGTGTCCCTAGCAACAGGCATATGGGTCACCAACACAACCCCCACCCTGCAGTGCCTAAGAGAACAGGCCCTTGAGAGCTGGCCTGGGTGCCCCCAGGCAAAAGGAATGGTTCCTCCCAGACCATTCATTGGTTTGGACGTCTCTGGGAAAGGCAGCAATGAAAGAGGGAAACCCACAGGGACCTGGGAGCCAGAGAAACCTGAGAGTAGCTTTGTGACCTTGCGCAAATCATTTCCCATCTCTGGGCTCGAGTATCCCTCTCTGTAAAATGGCAATAAAATGGTAATAATACTTACCCAACAGGTTGTTGCCAGGGTTAAATGGCGCCCAGCACAAGGAGGCACTCAAAAAGTAAAAATAATGATTGCTGTCACTCTGCATCGTGGTAAAGCCAGTCAAGGTAAAGTCTAGAAAGGGAGGCAATCTGTGAGTCTCTGGAGGACTGAAACGGGATTGCTGGGAGTCTTCCCCTCCCCCAACACACCGGCATACACATCTGCGCATGCTCACACAGGCCTCCCAAGGGCTGGTCTGAGGCCTGAGCAAAGCCCCGCCCCACTCTGCCTCTTGCACAGGTGAGGCTCCTAGTTGCGGAAAACATCCCCACAGGGGACCCAGCCGAGGTTAACTCCCCTTCTTGCGGGCGGGGCCTGGAGCTTGCATCTTATTTGCATACTGATTCACATCAGCTGGAGAAGTGTGGGATTTTTGAACCTTGTGGGTGTGCCAGGGTATCCCTTGCCAGGTAGAAAAAATTTCAACGTGCAGCCGAATTTCAATCTTCCAGCCAATTCGATCTGCTTTCTCCCTGGAGCTACAACCAGAGAAGTGGCTTGAACTCTGCTTGGAGCTTGCTAGCACCACAGGAAATTCCCTTGCAGAGATTCAAAGAGTCCATGACCCAAGGGCTTTCCAGTGCTTTCCAGATTCTAAGGCACTTTCACAACTATTATCACACTTAGTCTTCTGAATAACCCTGTGAGGTAGGTATGAATAAACCCATTTTACAGAGCAGGAGACTGGGCTTAGACACGTAAAGTGCTTCATCTGAGCTTGCGCGCTCTCTCTCTCTCTCTCTCACACGCACACGCACACAACCCTAGTGGTTTCCAAGCTCAAATTCAAACACTGGTCTGGACTCCACACTCCTACCCCACTCCACTACCTCTTTTTACTTCCTTCTTTCTTCTTTACTACCCAGCCAACAGCCTCCATCATCCCCTAATTTAGTTTTCTATGGCTCCTGCTCACCTAAGGAGTTTTATGGCCAGACTGCAGCCAAGCCCTCAGGCCAGAAAGATGAAGATTCCTGCAAGTAGTGACCTGGCAGCTTCTGTTTTTAACAGTTTAATTTCAAAGGAAATGGACCTCACTTAACTAAATTTCCTTTTCTATTTTTTCTCTAGCTATTAAAGAACTTGCATATCTAATAAATATTTAATAGGAATTCCCCTCCAGCTGAATTCAGGCCCCTCAGCATCTCATTACCATGTCTTAGAATAGTACCCTCATTGTCACTTGCTTAATTACGCTAAGAAAGAGTTGAATTGTGTAGCTGTTGGGATCAGAAAGCGATTAAATTCACTTGGCAAGACATTGGATCCCCAATACTGACTTGGGAAAGGCTTGCTTGGTGGAGCTAAGTATTTCCTTAAGCCTTGCACAACTTTTCACTGTGCCAGAAAAGATCAGAAGTTAACTTCACACATCATTTGCACTCCCAAGAACCCCAGCCGCCCAATGAGCAGCAACACAGGAGCCTGGAGAAAGGGGTGGGGCAGGTGGGCTTTTCAGATCAGGCAAGTGCCCTCTGATGTTTGCCTTCCTCTGCAGCATCATCCTCAAGGGCTAGTCTAGGCCCTGCTTAGCTTCCTCCAATGTCAGGAAACTGACTTCTCCCTAAGGCAGTCTGTTGGCTCTTTGGACCCCCTTAGTAAGTTCTTCGTTGCTTTCAGTTACTGGTCCTCCCCCTGCCCTCTAGATCTTCCCTGCTTTTTTGGATAACAGAGAACTCTTACCTCTCTCTTAGAAGATCCGTTGGCGATTTGGAGATTCTATAACTCAGCAGGACCCTGTGCGGTCCTCCAGCGTACAAATTCTTTCTGTGTCCAGTGTTTCTTGTTTGTAGGGAAAAGGCTTCATTCAGCCTCCTAGACCTTCCCGGAGTTCCAAAGGGCAGATTCCAACAGTTGCTAATCAGGGAAGGGAGGGGATGCAGAAAGAAATGGGGAGAAGTCAAGAAACAATAGTGCAGCAATTAAAACAGGGGCCTGGTGTCTGCTCAAGAATATACATAACAATAGCTTTGAGCTCTTCTGCAGGAACTAAGGCCCCCAGCCAGGTGGAGGATGGTAACTTCCGGCTGAGCACAAGATTCCTGGAGCCCCGCCCTGTTACCTCACCACCGGCAGTCAAGTTTGCCAGGCTCACTGCTCTAGGCCCAGCACCTACTCTTGTGGGGAGGCACTAGAGAAGAAAAGAAGGGAGGGAGGGAAGGACGGAGAGAGGGAGGAGAGCATAGTTTGGATGAGGAAGGGACTGGAAATCGTGTCAGATGAAGAATGAAGGAGACAAGGATGCAGAATCAGGAGGAGAATACTCAGAGGGGCCATGGGAGAAATTGTTGTTGAACACGGAGACACTGGTGCTAGTGACAGAAGCATCGTGTGAGTAATGACAGAAGCAGCAGCTAGGATTTATTGAACGTGGACTCTGCACCCACTCTGTGCTAAGAGCGGTCCATGGATTACTTAGTCCTCACGACCCCATTCTACAGAGGAAGCAACGGAGGCACAGAGAGGTCAAGTAACTTCTCCAACGTCACACATTAAGTAGCAGATGGAGGATGTAAACCCATAGAATAAATACACTGTTATTTGGGCCTCTGAGTGTGGAAACAAGATTTGGATTCAATCCCCCGAGTCCTCTGACCAGTCAAGGAGCACAGCATTTCCCTCCTGAACACACTCTCTGTGCTCATTCCCATCTGAGCACCTCTCTCTCGTCTTAGGGCAATGACCCCTCCTCGTGCTGGTGCTTATGGATGTGCTGACCACTGAACCCAGAGATGCTGCTAGTCTATTGCTCACCCCAGCAGCCCCTCACTGAGCTGCCGCCCTGCCCTGCCCCTCCCCCAGACCGCCTCTCAGCTCCTTCTGAAACAGGAGGGAAGGGGGCAGGGCACAACCTTTAAAAGAAGGACATAGCCATAGGGCATGACAAAAACTGGTTAGAACCCACTAGGTCCAAGATGGCAGAAGGTGTGACTTCCAGGGAACCTTGAGCCTCATTACACTCTCATTGTAATACATTAGCTGCTAAGTGACACACCCACCAGTGCCATGACAGTTCTGAGGCCGACCATAAAAGGTCAGAAAGTGGGTGGTGGCCCAATTCCTGGAAATCCCCACCCCTCCCCTGAAATAATTGGAATAATACTTCCACTCATTAGCCTATAAAATTACCCAGCCCATAAAAACTAACCACACCATACTTGGGTGCCTCTAACCTTCTGAGATGGCCCACACTCTGTCTGTGGAGTGTGCTTCTCTCTAAATAAACCCACTTCTTCCCTATCACTTTGTCTCTCACTGAATTCTTTCTGCCATGAGACATTAAGAACGTGAGCTTCATTAAGTCCTGAGACCAGGTGTGTGATCTCAATTAAAAGACTGTGGGTTCAAGTCCCAGTCTGAGACACACGGTTTCACTTCCAGGCTCTTGCACCCTGGCACATGTGCCTGCAGGACCAGGGTTTGGCCAAAGAGAACTGGCTCGGGCTTCCCTGGTGGCGCAGTGGTTGGGAGTCCGCCTGCCGATGCCTGGGACGCTGGTTCGTGCCCCGGTCCGGGAGGATCCCACATGCCGCGGAGCGGCTGGGCCCGTGAGCCATGGCCGCTGAGCCTGCGTGTCCGGAGCCTGTGCTCCGCAATGGGAGAGGCCACAACAGTGAGAGGCCCGCGGACCGCAAGAAAAAAAAAAAAAAAAAGAGAGAGAACTGGCTCCTGGAAGAGTGACGTAAACAGAGGTCCCAACTCTCCCCAGCATCCCTGGGCCTTATTCTTTGTAAAACCTTGCTTCTTCTCCGCACGAATGAAATAGACACAAGAGTGGCAAGTACACCTTCACAAGCCTGAGCGAACCGGATTTTGTTCCCGTCTCTTCCGTGGGAGACCCCATCTGAAAGAAGGCGCACATCCCAGGGCGGAGGGATGGGTGGCCAGGAGGCCGAGTTAAAAAGCGTGTAACCCTCTGATTTCCAAAGGGAGGCTACTTTTTGGATAAGGAGGATCACCTTGACAACTGAAATAGGCAGCCCCAGTTCTGCCACCAAGTTGGAGCAAGCTGACCTCTGTGGGCCCTTCCAGCTTTAAGATAGGATGGGTTCAAGCCCATTTATTAAGTGCTCTGTCTTCCAGGAACATCCTTGAGGCCCTGTGGAGAAGGGGTGAGCCGGGTTCTAGGGAAGAGTAATGGAAGCAACACTTCAGCCTTCCTGAAACCTCATTTTTGCCCTGTTGCTGGCTGCTTGCAAGCCCAGCCCCAGGTCCTGGGAAGCACTGACACCATGCCACAGGCAAGAGGGAGGGAGGCCTCACCTCAACCACAGGCTGCCTTCTGGCAACTTCCAGGTCGGCTGACCCAGTCATTGGCCCGCCACCTAGGCTCTGAAACTAGAGCTCCTTTAGTTGTCCTCTGCCCAGACCTGGGAAGAGACAGAACTTTCCAAAAACATACAGAACCATTGTTAGAATTCACCACTCAGGGTTATTGCCTGTCCTCAAACAGAGTATGAAAGGCAGCGTGGTGATGTTTGAAAAGAAAAGGTGTGACTCAGAGGAACACAGAGAGGGACTTCCCTGGTGGTCCAGTGGTTACGACTCTGCACTTCCAATGCAGGGGGCACAGGGTTTTTTTTTAATTAATTTATTTTATTTTATTTATTTTTGGCTGTGTTGGGTCTTCGTTGCTGCGTATGGGCTTTCTCTAGTTGTGGCGAGCGGGGGCTCCTCTTGGTTGCGGAGCACGGGCTCTAGGCGCGCAGCCTTCAGTAGTTGTGGCACACAGGCTCAGTAGTTGTGGCTTGCAGGCTCCAGAGCGCAGGCTCAGTCGTTGTGGTGCACGGGTTTCGTTGCTCCGCGGCATGTGGGATCTTCCCGGACCAGGTCTCAAACCCGTGTTCCCTGCATTGGCAGGCAGATTCTTAACCATTGCACCACCAGGGAATCCCAAGGGCATGGGTTTGATCTTGGTTGGGGAACTAAGATCCCACATGCCATGCCACGTGCACAGCCAAATATATATATATATATATTTTTTTAATATATATATACAAAATTAACACAGAGAGTGTCACTGGGATTGACCTGCCAGCTGACAGACCAAAGGCCAAACAAGCTGGCACTCACTTGGGTGAATATACAGGGCCTGGTCCCCATCTGTAAGCTTATATGCTGATATTATCATGATCTCAGGGTTGATTGGATGGGGCGTGCTCACCCACACCCTGAAAGCTGTCAAGATCCTAGGGAAGGAAATTAAAAGACTCCTACTGGATGACACTAAGAACTAAAAGCGCCAAGGAGCCTAGACCATCTCATCCATGGGTCCCGGGGAAGCCAACTTGTCATGAGAAAGTCACTTGAGGAACATGGAGGCACAGCTGTGGGTCCTTGGTATGTGCGCCATCTCTCAGGGGCTAGATGCCTCCCTGCGAACGTCGGGAAATTGAACTAGGCAGTCTCGGATGTCCCATTCAGCCCTTCAAATGCAAAGGCTAACCATAAGTCGCTCTCCTCGGGTTTACAAACCACATCACAAGAGAGCTCTCTCTCTTCCTCTAAACTTGGACCTTCTTACCAATGCAGCCATCGCCACTTGGCGGCCTAGGCTTTGCATCCAGGCTCCATTCAACAGTCTCTGCTTTCTGTCCCCAGCTCTTCCTCCTAGGCCTCCCCATCCTCCGTGTAGTAACACCAACATACAAACAGCCCTCAGTACTAAAGTCACTCTGAGAACTGCCTTAGACTCAGCTGCTGCTTTCAAGAAAATGGAACATGTTATGAGATGTTCCTACCTGAATAGTCTTGTTATCCAATGGCCCAGACCTCTTCAAACAGCACAAGTGATAAGCACAGAGTTCTAAAAGATCCTAACATTGAACACAGTGACTTCGTTTACAAGACCCTTTCCCACAGGCTCACCCATCCGAACCTTGCGCTAATAGAGGACTGCAGGGTGGCAGCCTGGAGCTGGGAGAGCACAGCACAGGGAGTCAGAGGCATGCACTTCAGAGCTCAGGCTGGCCTTGAAGAGGTGGATGACCTTGGACCAATCCTTTCACCTCTCTGAACCTCAGTGTCTTTATCTGCAACATGCTGACAACAGACTTGGTATGAAAAACGCAAGAGAACAAGGAAGGAATTTAACTGACAGACAATGAATAAGGTGCTCACGATGTACCAGACACTGTCCCAGACATTTTACAGGTATGAACTCATTGACTCTGCATTACAATCCTTTGAGGTTGATACTATTGTTATTCCCTTGTTACAGAAGTGGAACCTAAGGCACGGAGAGGTGAAGTAAATCGCCCAAGGTCACACAGTTGGTGAGCAGTGGAGCTGGGATTTGAACTCAGCTCATAGGTCCAGAATCCACGATACTATGCTGAGGAACAGAGGCTGTTTGCACTCTCTGTGATTTACAGATTGCTGATAGCTTTGGACCCCACCTCCAGTGTTCCTTACACCTGGAAGAATCTGAATATCCTCAAGGCCTCACTCAGACCAGAGATTAGTACTCCAAGGGACTGGGTGAAACTCCTGTGATGTCTCACAAAAGACTGGCTTCTGAGGTCCAGGGCACTGATTTTATTTGCAGCCATAGCATTTATCATGGATTTTTAATCAACAGCAACTTCAGCAACTGGAAATTTGGGCCAATATTTGTGGAGATGGCATTTGGCTGAGGCCAGTCTTTTTTCAGGAGGCCGGCGCAGGCCCCCATCAGGCATGAGCCTTTTCCTCCTCCGAATGTGAGGTCACAATTCGAAGGTGTCACTTGGTTTTCGGATAATAAATGTCTGTCTTGGGAGATTAACAGACTTCATTTCCTTTTCTCTCATTTTATGCAGCCTGCTTGGATTACATGTAGTTTTAATAGCAAGAAAAGGAGTGGGGAACACCTTTTGAAAGCAATACAGAGCTCTGTCGGGCCTCTGCAAGACACTTTCCAGAATCTTCTCCTCATCCACCTCCCCCTTCGGAGAGCAGGACTATAAAAGGCAGAGTGCCTTCTGTCAGAATCTGCAGCCTGGCAGATAATTCTCCTGAGACACACACCAAGTAACCAGCTCAGAGCACGTGCCTGCCCCCAAAGCTTTAGAATATATTTCACAGCCTTCTCGGAATCCTCATATCTAGATACATTCAGGTAATAAAACTACTATAAAACTACAATGACATAGTTAAACAAAAATGCCTGATGATTTTATTCTTCTTTTATCCTTCATCTCTGGGAAGGAGAAACACCGTGCAGACACTTGAACGAGAGAGCCCTGCCTTGAGAGCAAATGATTTAAAACCACAATGTCTTCATCACGAAGGTTGTCTTTCTAAGATCACTCCGGCCAGAAGAGGCAAACCTGCAACATAAAAAATAACTCCCATGTCAGGTTGTTTTTCAAGTCTAAAAGGAATCCACACATGATCAGAAATTCTCTGTGATAAAGGGCAGGGAAACTACTGGGAAAGGCACTCTTTAAGAAGAGGCCGGACAGGCTCCTTGATGGCATTCCATCAGGGAAATAATGGACGGAAGAAAATCAGTATTCATTGAGTTTCTACAGATCTGAGGGCACAATGCTAGATGCGTTCCTATGCACTGCCTACTTTAAGCTGCAGAAAACTCCTGTGAAAGAAGTATTATCCCCATGCACTCAACAGATGAGGAAACCAAGGCTCAGAGAAGAAGTGGCTTACCGATGGCCACGTGACCAGGGAGTGGCAGAGCTGGGTTCAAACATCATGATGCCTCTGCTCTTTCTGAGGAGACTATTGGAAATGCAGCTTATCCTTTTGACTTGCAGGACACCTAGGGTTTCATGGGGTCTGAGTCCCACTGGCACAGAACTGCCTATTTATCTAACACCTTCACTTAATGATCAAGAAGATGCTTGCCTGGGTCCCCTGTACTCTGATGCAGTGCCTATTCTTGGTAAGTATCCTTGGAGTTTCAGCTATTCAGTTACATGCTTCACTGTTTTGGTATTTTCCAGAAGCCATAGAATAGATCCTTGGCCACATGCATTGCACAGGAATCTTCTGGTTGCAATTGACAGTCCTGCCCCAACCAACCCAAGGGTCATTAGGGAAACATGCTTACAAGAAGACCTTGCCATGAAAAAGTAGCATGAGTCCTACTCTTCAGCTATTTTATTCAATTTCAGTCCATTTTTCCGTATCCACAGAGACTATATATGGCCCACTGCATATGGCCTCCACTTCTTTTCCTGTCACTAGCAACAGAATTGGTGTCCATGTTTGTCTTACTTGCAATGAATCTCCAAAATCAACTTAATTCTCATTGCCATCTCATCTCAAGTTCTTAGAACTTTCTATTCCTTCCCTCATTATCAGAAATGGCAAACCAGTGGTCCACTGGCTGACTGGTCTGTGGACATGCCTTGTGTGGTGTTTTGAAAAATCCGAATTACTTGCCAGCACTTAGAACTTAGGAGATTTTTAGGTGAATATGCAAGTGTCCAGTTTCTTATGAAAACTTGGGAGACCTGGCCACACTTGGCCTGCAGCTCCTCCTGGCAATAGCAGCCAGAGCCGAGTCACTTTTGCTGTGTAACAGATCATATATTTGTCTTCCACCTTAAATCATTTTGGGGAGAACCAGTTACGTATAAGTTATAATTCTTTTTTTTTTTTTTTTTTCTGCGGTATGCGGGCCTCTCACTGTTGTGGCCTCTCCCGTTGCGGAGCACAGGCTCCGGACAAGCAGGCTCAGCGGCCATGGCTCACGGGCCTAGCCGCTCCGTGGCATGTGGGATCTTCCCGGACTGGGGCACAAACCCATGTCCCCTGCATCGGCAGGCAGACTGTCAACCACTGCGCCACCAGGGAAGCCCATAAGTTATAATTCTTTAAAAAGAAATGACTGCAAAACCTTTGATGGCTTCACAATACCTTTGGGGTAAAGTCCAAAGTCTCAGCATAACATTCCAGACCCTTCATGATCTAACTCCAAATTTGCATCCAGAGCACCGCCCACCACAACCTACCATGTGTGCTCTGCAGCACCACACCCAGCTACTCCTCATCCCCCAGGCACACCACTGTGATTTCCTGCCTCTGTCTCAGCGCATGCTCCCTCTGCCTATAGAATGCCCTTTGCCTGGCCAGCCAACCCCTATGACCCTTGTACAGCCCTGATGCGATGCCATCTCCCCTCCACAGCCTTTCTGAAACTGAGTGAGGCCCTGTGGGGCTCCCTGTCCCCCATTTCTTGTAGGCAAGACTCCAGCCTCCATGACCTTCCCTGAGTTCCAAAGGGCAGATTCGAACAGTTGCTAATCAAGGGAGGAGCAGCCAGGAAACCAAGAGGCAAGATTAGAGGGACCAGAAAAGCTCATCAAGATTAGGAGACTGGCCATCAGAGAAGAGATGAAGGGAGTGCAGGCCCTGCACACACCCCTAATCTTGTCAGGGACCCCACCCTTGAACCATTGCTATAAAACCCCTCATCAAACCCTCCCGGATCGGGACACACAGTTTTCGAGGGCAGGAGCACACTGTGTCCCGCTTTGCCTGGCAAAGCATTAAAGCTATTCTTTTCTACTTCACCCAGAACTCTGTCACTGAGATTTGATTTGGCACCAGGGCACAGAGAAACTGAGCTTTTGGCATCACTTCCAATCTGATGCCGGCCCAGGGCCACCTGACCTGTACAGTGCCTTAGTGAAAATTTTAAAAATGTGCTTTTTCCTCAAGACATGTTTTTGATGACTACAGTATGGATGGTTTCTACTTAAATTCAGCACCCTTGTGCAGTTCACGACCTGCACAGCCATACTTTGCAGTCTGCTCCTGCCAGAGCAGAATCAGCCACTCTCCCATGTTCCCACACTGGTGCTTCACACCTCTACCACGGAGGGCCTGTGTCTGTCATCCCAACAGACAGGTCACACATTCTCAGGGGACGGGAACCACATCTCGAGGATTTCAGTATTCCCAGAACACACAGAAGGCAGTCCATAATGGGCATTGAATCAGTTTCTCAACTATTGACTTATGAATACTTGGCAGCTGGATGGAGTAGGTGGAAAATAGTCCAAAGGCGGTACTAGAAGGGAGTTCAGCAGACACCAGCTCCCAGGCAAAGGGGCCCACTTGGTTTAGGATTGTCAGGAACAATATCCGACTGGAGATCTACAACGCGATGAAAAGAAAAATCAAGAAGACTGAACTAAAATGTGCTGTGTTATTCCACTCTCAAAAGGGATTTTTCTTCGTATTTTCCTGACTCCTAACAATAAAATCACTTCAGCCTGACAACCCTCTTACTTAAATAAAAACATGATTAAACGAGATGGCATTTGGTGAGCTGTAAACCAAGCAAATATTTGACATAACACGGAGAGGAGGGGAAGAGGAAGGAGGAGAGGGAAGGCTGCTTCCGGGGGAACACGCAGGCCCATTTTACGGCTGCCATGTCTCCAAGTAGGTCTGCTGGCTGGTCAAAGGAATGAATGAAGAGAGTGAGGTCAAGCGGGTATAAAGCAAGAGATGGGGAAAGACACAGAAGGCGGCACAGTCAAGGCAGTAAGCTCTGCTCAGCAGAGACAACAGCAGGCCGGGAAGCTCTCTGTGAGCAGACACCACCACCGACCACAGAGGACCTGGCGTGACAGGGCCTTTCTCTGCAGCCCAAATCTACCGGCTGGTTGCATCCCCCAGGGCAATACCTCCAGGACTTCAAAGGATCATGGCCAATCAAGGTGGTACCTTGTTCCTCCGAGATCAGGAATGATCTCAATCAAGCACTTCTGAAGCCAGGACCCCATCTTCCAGCTTGGCTGGAAGCTCAAGGTCTCAGTGGGTCCAGCCCTAGAGAAACAATCCAGGCGGTAATTTGCTCTTTGCAGAACTTCCCTTCCCCCAGGGCTGCGCCGATGGCTCAATCCCCTTATGCCGCAGCTTCTTCTTGAAAAAGCTCGTCCTGAACTTCTCAAGGTTACCCTTCCAAACTAGAAGTTGAGAATAGGTGCAAGTTATCCCTTTGTGGGTCTTTTTTCTTTAGAAAGCACGATAACGTTTCAAATGTTTCAGAGGCGTAAGGACAATGAAGACCTTCCATTTCTTGGCCCGCCATTATGCAAGGAGCAAACCCTAAGGTAAGGGCATGACAGTGTGAATTCTCAGCAGAGGTAAAGCATGAAAGGCTCTCGGCAGACTTTGATAACTAAGCATGCTTCATTTGCTCTTAACAATGTTGTTGTGGTATCCTTCAAGGAGAAATTCTACAACCTGCCTGCATCTTCTTGGTTCCACAAAGTCTCGGAGTTGACAGCTAATAATTAATTAACAATGAACACTGTCTTGCTGCCCATCACAGTGACTGGCACGCTCAGCTCTGAAAAGAGAAAGATGTGCTAACGTGGCATCTTCCTAATCCCCACAGTTTTCAGCTCAGTGTCTGATGTGACAGGGCACATCCCTGCTCAAGACAACTCGACAAAGGTGGGGTGGGGAGTGACAGCTTTCTGGAACCAGCTTTACAGAAGCCACCTGCCCATGGGCAGAAGTTCATGGTCCAGAAGCTCAGTAAGCAGCCCCTTTCATTCAATGATTGCACCATCTTCCTCTCGCCCATCAGCTCAATTCTGCCCAAACCTACTGGGCATCTTCCATGCATAAAGCTCTAGGGACTCTGGACAGTAACGGGCCAGGGGCCTCAAAGGGGCATGACCACTAAGCTGGGCTGTGCCCAATGGGAGCACAGGAAAAGAGTCTTGCTGACTGTCCCTGAGCTAGTCCTGGCAGGGTCCTTTCCTGTTCTCTCCTTTGAAGACATTACCCGCCTCATTTGAAGATCTATGGACTTAGACACACACAGATGGGCAGACCTATTGCAGGCCCTCCAGGTGACTGGTACCCAGAGCCATCTATCTGCCTGGCATGGAAGCTGGATTTTTTGGATGGGAGGATGGGGAGATGGGGCCATTTGCTCAAGTCACTTGGGGGAATCTAACCATGGCTGAAGCATAATCAGGAGTAGCAGCAGAGTTAAGGGTGCCAGGGGCCCTGCATTCCAGCCCAGCCCTGCGGTGGACTTGCCGCGTGACCTCAAGCAAGTCCTCTCCTCTCTTTGGGGAACTGAGAGGCCTATCTGCCAAGAGAAGGGATTGGACTGGAGGATGGTTGTTCCTCATCGCGTCCCCAGCCCCCGGAACAGTACGTGGCTGTGTGTACAAGATGCCTTGAAAGGTCTGCTGCCTGAATGATCTGCTATGGCTCATTCCAATGCTAACATTCCAGAACTCTGTGGAATCATTCCCCTTGGAACTGTGCATCTGCCTTCACAGCTAGGCCAGCTAATGACAGAACCTTCACTTGAAGGTTTGTGGTCTGTAAACATAAGGAAAGCATTAGAGAGGAAAACCTGGGTCCCCTAATCCCCAGTCCAGACGCCACATCACACAGCCTCACAGCCAATTCATACACGGAAGGAAGGCAACAGACAGAAGAATATTAACCCTGTCGATCTAAAAATGTGGGTTTGAAATTAGGAAAGGGAAAAATACATCAGTCATGACTCAGGCAGCATCACCAATTGCTTTGCATGTTCATTTCTCAACCAAACAACCACTTGAAATCCTTCATATCCAAAATGTCGACTGACAAAAATCTATGCTAAGAATACCAGGCTTGGGGCTTCCCTGGTGGCTCAGTGGTTGGGAGTCCGCCTGCCGATGCAGGGGACGTGGGTTCGTGCCCCGGTCCGGGAGGATCCCACGTGCCGCGGAGCGGCTGGGCCCGTGAGCCATGGCCGCTGGGCATGCACGTCCGGAGCCTGTGCTCCGCAACGGGAGAGGCCCGCGTACCGCAAAAAAAAAAAAAAAAAAAAAAAAAAGAATATCAGGCTTGAATGAACCAAAAAACAAAGAAACAACCCCCCCCCAAAAAAACTAAAAACCTCACAAAGACAGAACCTGAAAAGAGAAATTTATATCACAGATTAAATGTGTGATTACTACAATTACCTTTACCTATTACCAGAGAATTCTGGATTTATTGGAAAGTGTAGCCAAAAAACACATAAATAAATAATAAAAATGTAAAAAGAAGCACTAGGGTAAAATTTGCTGCTGAGGGAGGAGGACCCAGCAGAGGGGGGTAGTTTTCATGAGATTAAAGCAATTCTTGAGGTCCCTTCCACCTCTGTTCTCAAAAATATAAATGGAGGTTGGAATCAAGCAGCAAGAGAGAGAAACGCAGCACTCGCATGGGAGTCCTTCACTTCGTCCTGCTGGGAGTAGATGTGAAATTCTTGAGGATGCTGAGTGACACAGGACCTGCTGGGACAAAAGGCTGAGAGAGAAAGGAGCGGAGCATGCCCTTGAAGCCCATCCACTCACCACCCTCCTCACCAGTCAGAATGTGGGAAGACCCCTGGAAGGAAATCCGACACTGACCACCAGCGCTGGCATGGCCAAGGCCCCAGGAGCTGCCTGCCCAGTCCCAAAATGCACACTTACACATTCCTCAGATTAGGTGTAGCACAGCCATCTAGAATGGATATAAGCCTGGGAAGCTCAGTCTCCACTCCGCCATGGACCCAATGTGTTCTTTCTTGGGCAAATCCGGCCCGTTTCTGTCTTCCATGTCTCCACTGAGGGTCAGCAGGTGGTCTCATAGGGATCTTTCAGACTGGACATGACATGACTAAAGCAAGCTCAGTGCTGTGGAAACACAAGAAGAGCCCCACCCTTGCCTGAGCCAGGTGAAATTGGGGGTGCATCCTCCAAGCAGAGGCCCAGCAAGGATGCAGTGCAGTTGCCCTGCAAATGGCAGTGGGCTTGATCAGAAGCGTCTAAATCCAGCCCTGGCCTTAGAGACACTCCATTAGCCCAGAGCAAAGTGCTCATTATCCAAGTGACCCAAAGACACCCCCTCCCTCCCCTGACACCAATGTCCCAACTGATGCAAGCCCACTCTGTCATCCCACGGACAGCCTGGCAGTATCTCATAATTAGGAAAAAGCTATTTCTGCTGTCATCCGGAAGATCCATTTCACAGAGACAGCTTCTGCATGGTGAGTCAGTATTTCAAACAAGAACGTTTCTAATACCAAAATCCAGGCACTCCAGCCAGTCATGTCTTGACAGCCTAGTCTTAGATGACTCAGTATCCCCAAACTTGCCTTCCTTTTGCTCTAGACAAGAAATTGCCCTGCTTTATTCAGGACCAGGACTGTTCATACCTTTAAAGCAACTCTTGTCAATCTGTCTGAAAATAACATTTGGCAAGGGGAAAAAATTCTTAACTGAGACGGTAGAAAGATGTTCCTTCCTAGACATAAAGAGTCCTCTTAACTAACACACACACACACATGCACGCACACATGCACACACATGTTCCAACTTTGGAATTTTTTAAAAAAATAAATTTATTTATTTATTTTTGTCTGCGTTGGGTCTTTGTTGCTGCACACGGGCTTTCTCTAGTTGCAGCGAGAGGGGGCTACTCTTCATTGCGGTGCGCGGACGTCTCATTGCGGTGGCTTCCCTTGTTGCGGAGCACAGGCTTTAGGCACGCAGGCTTCAGTAGTTGTGGCTCGCAGGCTCAGTAGCTGTGGCGCACGGGCTTAGTTGCTCTGCGGCACGTGGGATCTTCCTGGACCAGGGCTCGAACCCATGTCCTCTGCATTGGCAGGTGGATTCTTAACCACTGCGCCACCAGAGAAGCCTCAACATTGAAATTTTAAAAAAATAAACAACAACGCTTATAAATAGGGATATTGTATAGCACAGTTTCTGAAACACCATTTAATAAGATATCGAATATGAAAGGCAAATATTTACTCAAAGTAAACGTGGTCCCTCAAATCTTGGTCAGATGCACGCCTGCTAATTTAGGATTCGTAGCAGACGAGAGACCATTTCGACATACAAAGTGAGTGCTAAAAGCTCTGAAATGGGTATTGGGTGTTTAAACTAGAACCATCAAAAGAACCAAAAAAGCTGCCCACCTGACTTTCATTTTAGTTCTGTAAATCATTGCAGATGAAGGACTGAGGGCTTTCTGCCTCTAATCAAAGGAAACTTTCTTTTCAAATGAAGTCTAGAGTCACATGATTTCATCTGCCAAATCTAAATGATGGTACATCTTAACCTAAGCTCTCAACTCTTCACAGGCTAATTGGAGAAAAGAGGTGGAGGCAAAGCAGAGGCAACAACATTATTTTTCCCATCTGATTATGCAAAACCGCAGTATTCTTTTTTTTTTTTTTTTTTTTTTTTTTTGGTACGCGGGCCTCTCACTGTTTAGGCCTCTCCCATTGCGGAGCACAGGCTCCGGACGTGCAGGCTCAGCGGCCATGGCTCACGGGCCCAGCCGCTCCGCGGCATGTGGGATCTTCCTGGACCGGGGCACGAACCTGTGTCCCCTGCATCGGCAGGCAGACTCTCAACTCACAGCGCCACCAGGGAAACCCCCATAGTATTCTTTTGTCACTAAACTCTTTTCTTCCAAGATTCCTGCGTGAAAAAGTGATTACTTCCTCCTACAAGGACTTGAAGGCAAACATTTGAAGTGCTTCTTTCACTTCTCTTGCTTGTCCATACTCACTATAGATAAACAAGGTTTACAGCCTGTGGGCCAAAGACAAATGGAATGGAGGCCACTTTGGTGGGATATGATGAAGGGGGTTTCCCTTGATGTTCCCCTGTTCAATGACAAGTTCAATAGCAGACACATCCATTTATATTATAACTCGTAAATGCTCATGACAGAAAATGTGGAAAATACAAAGAAATGTAAAAGGAAAATTGAGTATTTCCATCCCCCAATGACCAGTGTTAAAATTGCTATATTTCTTTCTGCTTTTTTGGTTATAAATAATTGCTGCTTGTTCTACATGGTTATAATTGGTCATATCTACAATTTCATACCTTGCTTTCTTCACATACAGTTATAAGCATCTCTACATGCTATAACCATCATTTTGAGAACCACATAATAGTCCATGATGTGGATGTGATAGAGGTGAAAAGTGCACCACATGTAGCTAAGAGCATGGACTTTGGGGTCAGATGGAGCTGGGATCAAATTGCACTTCTACTATTTACTGGTCTATGGTCTTGCACAAATGATTCACTCTGAACTTCAGTCTCCTCTTCTATAAACTAGGGAAGACAATAGCATAACACCCATCACATGGTTGTTTTGAGTCCTAATGGGGTAATACCATAAAACACTTAGGACTGTGCTGGCAGTAACTCCATAGTACATGTTAGCTGATATCGAGACAGGCTGGGACCTGGGACCTGGGGCTCTTTGCTGCAGTGCTTGCACCTAGACAAACGTCTCCCCCAGCAACAAAACACAAAGAAAACTATAAGGGACTAAAACCTGTGTGCATGCACGGGTGGGGAAAATTATGGACAGCAAGATACAAAAAGACCAGAAAAACCCAACTGCCACTTCTGAAGAGTCAGGAGAAAAAACAGGGTGTCAGCAGCAAAAGCAGGGTGCTACATATGAACCCTGCACTCAACACCACCAAAGGGGTAGACAGACCACCTAAGCCATCCCTCCAGCCCGACCCCTGGACTCACCCCTGCCATCACCCCATATAAAGACCCAGCTCAGCACCCCCCTCAGGGAGCAAGCAACAGAAACTTTCGACAAAATTCAGCACCCATTTATGATAAAAACCCTCCAGAAAG